>NW_020769647.1:28498-40262 GCF_900518735.1 Pseudonaja textilis
ATCTATCTATCTATCTATCTATCTATCTATCTATCTATCTATCTATCTATCTATCTATCTATCTATCTATTAGAATCCCACCCCTGGTCCTACATCCAGTTTTGGTCACCACACTATATAAAAAAAGATGTTGAGGCTCTAGAAAAAGTGCAGAGAAGAGCAACCAGGATGATGAGGGGACTGGAGACTGAAACATACAATGGATGGTTGCAGGAACTGGGCCTGGCTGGTCTAGGGAAGAGAAGGACCAGGGGAGACAGGAGAGCAGCCTTCCAATATTTGAGGGGCTGCCCCAGAGAGGAGAAGGAAGGGGTCAAGCTATTCTCCAAAGCTCCTGTAGGCCAGACAAGGAATAATGGGTGGAAACTGAACAAGGAGAGATTCAACCTGGAAATAAAGAGAAACTTTCTGACAGGGAGAATCATCAACCGATGGAACAGAAGTTGCCTTTGGAAGTTGTGGGAGCTTCATCCCTGGAGGCTTTCAAGGAGAGACTGGACTGCCCTCTGTCAGAAATGGTGTAGGATCTCCCGCGTGGGTGGGAGGTTGGACTACATGACCTACAAGGTCCCTTCCAACTCTGATGATCTGTTATTATCTGTTACCTGCTGAATGAATGGGCTTTTAGAAGAGCTGCTGAGGCAATTTTTACTGAAAGGGGCTCTGTTTCTATGGCTCACCTTGTGAGGTAGGTCAGCGTTACCCCGTATCCCCATTTTGGGTGTAAAAGAAGGAACCTGAGAAAGTTGCCTTATTACATCCGGCAACTTCTGGATATAATAAAGGACACTTTCTTCTTATTCAATTCACATTCCTTGAATCAATATTTCCCCACTTTGAATAAATCTTTGCCCTTCGTACGATCAACATGTAACTGATCTTGCCACAAAAGAAAAATCTGAACTCTTAGTAAATCAAGCTTTACGTCAAAGGGTGGATATTTATGGCCCTTTTATGACCTGCGGACTTCAAGTCCCGGAATTCCTGAGCTGCCCATAGCATATTTTATTTCACCCGTTGCTTCTTGTCCTGCCTTCAGGTGTTTTGGAGAATAGTTGGACTCCCCTTTCTTTGGGGCAGCCCCTCAACTATCGGAAGACTGCTATCCTGTCACTGCTGACCCTTCTTTTCATTAGATACCCCCAATTCCCGCAACCGTTTTTGTATATTTTATCCTCCAGCCCCCTGACCGTCTTTGTTGCTCTTCTCAATACTCTTGGTAAAAAGATCTCAACGTTTTTGTATTGTGGCAACCAAAACTGGACACAATATTCCAAGTGTGGCCTTACTAAGGCATCGTAAAGCAGTATTAACACTTCTTCCGAACTCAGTTCTATCCCTCTGTTGATGCAGCCTAGGATTGTGTTGGCTTTATTGGCAGATACAACACACAGCTGACTCCTATTGAAGTGATTTTCCAAGATCGCTCTCGACTAGTTTACTACTAGCCGAGCCAGGTTCCACCTATTCTATACCTGTGCGTTAAGTCGTCTTGTCACGGTTGTAATGCCAAGTGTCCAACTGACGAACCCAAGCAATGCAGGCCCAACAGAGACGATCCAATCTCCTTATGCAAAACTTTATTGAGTGTGGCACGTACGAAAGGAATACCAGTTCTAGCTATTTCCAGCGCAAACCTGTATAGTTAAAGTATAGATTCTCCACCTTCAACCACTGCAGTTAGAACAGGTCACATCGTCCAATTGTGTTTCTTAATATTGTAATGAGAAAGTCTTCTTGGCGCTGGCAAACACCAGCTGGAGTGTCCTTGGTTCCCATGGCTGTTATCGCGTTGCCGGGAGTGCGCATTTCTTTCTTTCTCTCCCTCCCCCCTTGATTAGTTTGCAAGCTGAGTACCAAATATGGTTGAAACAGCAAAAGCAAATTTCAAAGTTTGACAGAGTCTAGCCTTCCGTCGAAGCAACCCTGGACTGTGTTGGCTTTTTGGTTTTTTGGCTCACCACTTAAGTGGTTGTCTGCTAGGACACCGAGATCCCTCTCTGCATTATTACTGCTGAGCTTTGAGCTCATGCCAGGACCCAGGGCTGATTTCTTCATGATGAGTACTTATTAAGAGTACTTTGAAAAGCTTCCATCATCTTAATGGAATCTTAAAGGCTTTGGGTGTCATGCCCCTGTTGGAATCTGATTCTGAGGGAGAGGTGGAACAGCCCACAGGGAGTGGGAGTGTGGCTCCGGTGTCTGTGGGGGAAACTGGGGAAGGGCACAGGCCAGATGGGCATTCAGAGGAAGACCCAGGCCCATCCCCTCTTCATCCTAGGGCACGCAGAGAGGAGCGGAGAAGGGAGCAAGGTGGGTTGCGTGATTTACAGGGGAGGAAAGGGCCCTGATCCCCTTCATGGGCTGCAGCTGGGAAGACGGTTTAAAAGTGCGCAAGGCAAAGTTGCTGGAAAGTTGCTGTGAAATTATTTTCGTTTGTCAAGTCTTCTCTGAGTTCTGGCGTCCTCCCGACTGTGTGTGTTTCGTTATCTTTTGACATCTTCAATCTCTTCTCCTGCCCTGTCGCGTTAATTGCTGCAGTGTGGTTTGTGTTGGTTTTTATTTATAATCTATATAAATATAGATAAATATATAAATATATACCCAACAGGACAGACATAGACTTCAGGGAGTAAT
Source organism: Pseudonaja textilis (assembly GCF_900518735.1). The sequence continues at coordinate 31,136 of NW_020769647.1, forward strand.
TAGAACTGCAGAGAAAAACAATTACTACCAACCTGCCTTCCATTGAGGACCTGTATAACACAGGAGTCCAAAAGAGGGCTGTGAAAATATCTACACACATCTACACACCTCACATCCCGGACATAAACTGTTTCAACTCCTACCCTCAAAACGACGCTATAGAGCACTGCACACTAGAACAACTAGACAAAAGGACAGTTTTTCCCTGAACACCATCACTCTGCTAAACAAATAATTCCCTCAACCCTGTTCAACTATTACAAAGTCTGCACAACTATTACTGTTAATCTTGTCATCACTCCTTCCCCTCCTACTTGTGACTGTATGACTGTAACTTTGTCGCTTGCATCCTTACAATTTATATTGATTGTTTCCTGGTATGATTTGATTGTTGACTGTACCCTATGACTATTATTATTACGTGTTGTGCCTTATGGTTCTTGACTCTTGATGAATGTATCTTTTCCCTTATGTACATTGAGAGCATTTGCACCAAGACAAATTCCTTGTGCGTCCAATCACACTTGGCCAATAAAGAATATTCTATTCTATTCTATATGTACTTCGAGTTCGGATGGAATTTCTTCCTTTTAAAAACTGTTTTGGGGAAAGTTTTCTTTTCTCCAGTCATTGATAACTGGCCATTGGGGACCAAGTTGGAGGTATTAAAAGGACTTTGCCTACTTTTGGGGCTCTGTTGCTTTTGTGCCGCGCCTCTTTGGGTCATCCCATGGGGCAGGACGAGCGCTAAGTCCTATCGAAAACAGGTCAACCTGACCACAGCTGGAGATGTGGTTTTCCTACGGCAGCACCTGGTCTGGTTGGCTGAGCGTCGCTTGCCAAGCGTCCTTGGGCGAGAGTCCCGGTCTCTTAAGCTGCAACCTGATCAGGGCACCAGGTGAGTGTCAAAGAACAGCTGCCGCCTATCGCTCCCCTCCGTCCCCTCCCAGGTATTTCGAGAGGGGCTGCGGTGTCTCGGCTGAGACATCTCGGCTATGAGGAAGTGGGCAGGGGTGTCGCCCGGGGGGCAGCCCCCAAAGCAAAGGGACACAATGGAAGGCGGCTACCGGTTGCCGAATTATGGGTAGTTTCCCACACTTAGGAGACCCAACTCGAGCCAACGTTTCTTTGCAACCGCCTTGTAAATGGGAAGGCTGACAAAGGAGACGGATGGGCAGGGAAGGCGGCTGCCTGGCTTGGCTTTGCGTTCCTTTTCTTCTCTTTATTTCTCTTTTCTTTTCTGTTTTCTTTCTTTCCCTATTTCCTCTTTCCTTTCCTTTTGACTGTTTTTCTTTTCCTTTATTTTATTTTTAGTGCATTATTTTTGTTATTTTGTTATTTTCCTGTTCTTTTGACTCTCTTTTTCTTTTCTCTATTTTATTTTTAGTGCGTTATTTTCATGATTTTATGATTTTCATTTCATTTCATTATTTTCCTTCCTTCCTTCCTCACTCTTCCCTTCCTTCTCATTTTTTTTCCCTTCCTTCTTCCCTTCCTTCCGGGAGTTGAAGTCCACAAGTCTTAAAAGTTGCCAAGTTGGAAGGCCTCTGATTCAGAACCTTCCTTGCCACCGTTGTTAAGTGAGTCACGCGGTCTTTAAGTGAATCCGGCCTTTCCCCCTCCAGTGACTCGGCTCGTCATAAGGCGGCAAACGGGGATCGTCGCGTGACCTCCTGGAACACCTGCGACCATCATAAACACAGCTAGTCCTCTTCTTACGGCCACAAAGGAGCTCCAACATTTCTGGGGCTAAGCGAGACGTCCGTCGAAGTGAGTTTCGCCCCCATTTTATAGCCTTTCTCGCCACCGTCGTTAAGCGAATCCCTTTCGTTGTTAAATTGGCCACCCAGTCGTTAGGTGGAATCTGGGGTTGCTGGTCAGGAGGTGGCAAAAAGGGGAACTCTGCTACCTGTCATCAATGCAAGCCCGCTGTTGAGCCTCCGAACGGAAATCACGTGGCTGTGATGGTCGTAAGTGCGAGAAATGGTCGCTAAGTCCCTTTTTTCAGGGCCATTGTAACTTTGGACAGTCGCTAAGTGAGTCGTTATAAGTCAAGGACCGCCTGTGTTAATGGCTCTTGTGGAAGACTCTGAAGATGGACGCACAAGGGCTCCCTGTGTTGTCGCTACCTGGGGTGAGGATGGTCTTGGGGACGCCCCAAGTGGTCGCAAAAGGGGATCTGGTAACCCTGGGGCAGCAAAACTGTCATAAGTACATGACAGTTGCCAAGCCCACGAATTTTGATCACGTGGCCCATAGGATCGCTGCAATAGTTGTAAGTGCGAGGACCGGTCGTAAGTCAAGGACTACCTGTCTAATGAAGGGGATAATGCACAGATAGTCCTGCCCCTGGAAAAATCCACCTTTTTCACAGGCAGCTTCTGACAAAGTCAGCAGGGGGAAGCTGGATTCACTTAATGACCACATGATTCACTTAACAACTGACTTTCTGAGCAATGGAAAAGCTGGGCTCTCTTCTAGTCCTAAGTTGAAGACTATCTAAAGGTAGTCCTCGGACTTACAACCATTCATTTAGTGACCGTTCAAAGGGGCAACAGCCCTCGACAGAGTAAGCTACGACCATTTTTACGACCGTTGCCACATACGATCAAAATTCGGAGGCTTTGACCACTGGCTCATATTTACGACGGTTGCAGCGTCCCAGGGTCACATAATCCCCGTTTTGCGACCTTCTGACCATGGAGAAGCCAGACTCACTTCGTGTGACTGTCTTAACAGAATAGATCCGAATAACAGAGTTGGAAGGGGGACCTTGGAGGTCTTCTAGTCCGACCCAACTGCAGCGGTTCCCTTAACGACGGCGGTGCCAAAGGTGGCAAACATGGGGGCTGACTCACTTAACGAACAAGAGAACGTTTGGGCTCCACCATGGGTTGCAAATCGAGGACTTACCTGGGTAGATCTAAGATCTCGGGATCCGAAGGAATCTGGGAGCAATTTCCCCCCCCTCCCACCAACCTGAATGGCAGGACAACCTGAAACGAAATGCTTTCGGTGCTAAACTTGGTCCTTCTAATCTTTTGCCACCGCAAAGTTCACGCGGCTGTCTCAGGTGCAACCGCAGGAATTTGAGACGTCAGCAAACGGATCCCGTTGGTCTGGAAAACCAATATTTGCCGTTGCGCTCGAACGCGAGGCGAGACAGAATGAAGCCACGGCCTGCAGCCGAAAGTACCCGTGCCATGATGCAAGGAGGCTTGTCTTGTGTATAAAAATAAGACAAATAGACATTATGGTTCCCTAAGAGAGAGGCGGTTTAGTCTACACGAGGTGAAGGCACCAGGTCTTGCCTTGGGCATGAAAACCAGATGGGTGGCTTTGGGCCAACGACCAGGAGATGGTGAGCTCTAATCCCACCTTAGGCAGTAATAATAATAATAATAATAATAATAATAGTATGCACAGGTGATCTATACAATATGAATTTTAATCTAAACTTAGAAGGGAAAGACTGCTGATATTGTGCACAAGAGATATGTACCAACCGACACGCTGTATATAATGGAAATATGGTTTTATTTGATGTTTAATGTTTGTGTTTGTCCAGGTTTGTGGTCAAAATAAATAAATAAAAATTAAAAACAAAAGAGAGCGATCCCAGCCTGATTTCCTCATCCCACCCAAACCACTGCCGATAGTCCTCCACTTGCGACCACAACTCAATGCACAATTTCCGTTACTAATCAAAACCGTCGTTCAGTGAGTTGGCCCCCCGCCCCCTTTTACAAGTTTTCTGGCTGTGTTTGTTAAGGGAATCATGGCAAGTCCTTAAATCAGTCATTGTTAAATGAGTCTGGCTTCTCCCATGGTCCGGAGGTCACAAAATGGGGATCAGGTGACTCCCCCGGGACACTGGAACCCGTTATAAATTTGAGTCAGCTGTCAAGCTTCCAACTGTAAATCTGCAATGGTCGTAAGCGTGAACCACGATCCCACTGTTTGCAGTGCCGTTGTTAACTTCGAACAGTCACTAAATGAACCATTGGAAGACGAGGACTACTTGCCATTGTTTTTTAATGGCCATTATCGGATAAAGAGGGAAGAGCTTTGATTTCCCATCGTTGCGACTACGATTTCGACATTTTTTTAAAAAAAGTCTGGCCACGTTTGTTTCCTGCTGGTTAAGAAAAAAAAAAATCAACCTCTGATTTTTGAGACCCGCCTTCTGCAGCCTGCAGCCTCTCTTGGCAAGTGGGTTGGACTAGATGACCTACAAGGTCCCTTGCAACCCTGATTATCTGTTGTTATTCAAGCCTTGGAACGGTGAACTGGATTCTGGTTTGAAGTTTAGTTTATTGTCATTGCACCTCATACAACGAAATTAAACACCATCTTCAGTGCACATCGTGACCATGAAAATAAATAAACACAAACGCACATCCTTCACACTCTGCATATTGAATTGAAAACCTCTGATGTTGCGTTAATATGGCACTACACAGTAGAATTCAATAGAGTTACTGCCCTGGGATAGAAGCTGTTTTTTAGCCTATTTGTCCTTGTTTTTGTTATTCTGTCCCGTCTGCCAGATGGTCATAGTTAAAAAAAAGGGGTTCCCAGGATGAGATGGATCTTTGAGGATGTTTTGAACTTTCTTAAGGCAGCGGGAGCTCCAAAGCTCTTCCAAATTGGGGAGAGGGCAACCCAGGATCCTCTGAGGGGCAATGACCTTCACCCTCTGGGCTGTCCTATCTGCCCCTGTGCAATTGGCAAACCATGCAGAGGTGCAGTAAGTTAAGATGCTCTCTCTGGTGCAGCAGTAGAAGGTCCCCAGCAGTTTTCCATCCGGTTGTTGTTTCCTGAGAGGCCTCAGGTAGTATAATCTCTTGCTGGGCCCTTTTGACCAGGGCTGCAATGTGAGCCCCCCAGGTCAGGTCCCCTTTTAGGGTAACACCCAGAAACTTAAAACTGGCCACTTGCTCCACTCGGTCTCCCTTGATACGCAAGGCCTGGACGTCTGATCTGTTCCTTCTATATAGTCCACTATAAGCTCCTTGGTCTTATTGGGGTTGAGGACCGAGTTATTGTCTCCACACCACGAAAGCAACCATTGTTGGTCCACCTCATCTCGGTAGGCAGACTCATCCCCCCCCTCTGAGATAAATCCCACCACCCGTTGTATCATCTGCAAATTTAGCAATAGTATTACCAGCGTGCGTGGGAATGCAGTCCTGCCCGTAAAGAGTATAGCATAAGGGACTCAACAGCATCCTTGTGGTGTACCCGTGTGAAGAATAAGGGCTGAAGAGGTGTGATTAATCTGACCCTCTGTGAGCGGCCAGACAGGAAATCCATAATCCAAAGGCAGATTGAATTAGAAAGCCCAAGGTCCAGAAGTTTAGACACTAGCCTATGTGGAAGAATTGTGTTAAACGCAGAAAACCCACAAAAAGGATCCTCACGTAGCTCCCCTGCTGTTCTAGACGAGTCAGAGCAGTGTGAAGAGTGATGGCTATAGCGTCCCCTGTAGATCTATTTCTTCTTGAAATTTTAGACCTGGACAACCTAGAACTATGCTGCCTTCGGTCCGACCTAAGTATAATACATAAAATTATCTCCTGCAATGTCCTACCTTCAGCTTCAACCATAACCACACAAGAGCACACAATAGATACAAACTCAAGGTTAATCGCACCAAATTTGATTGCAGGAAATACGACTTCAGCAACAGAGTGGTCAATGTTTGGAATACTCTACCTGAGTCTGTGGTTTCTTCCCCAAACCCCAAAAGCTTTTAACCTTAGATTGTCTACTATTGACCTCCCCACTTTCCTAAGAGGCCTGTAGGGGACGTGGATAAGCGCACCAACGTGCCTACCGTCCCTGTCTCTATCTATCTATCTATCTATCTATCTATCTATCTATCTATCTATCTATCTATCTATCATCTATCTATCTATCTATCTATCTATCTATCTATATATTTATTTATTTATTTATTTTGTCAAGTGATTATTAGATAACAGGTTTAAGTATAAACCTGGTTATGAATACATGAAATGGATACGAATAAGAAAATGTTTTTAAAAAATGTTTCTTTTTTTCGTATTCGTACCCATTTCATGTATTCATAACCATGTTTGTACTTAAACCTGTTATCTTGATTGACAAACAAACAAATATATAAATAAAGTAGGTGAACTGGTGTTTATCAAATATATGCGGAAGACCAGAAATGATGTGCTGCCACAGCAATTCTTCAAAGTACTTCATGAGGGGTCAATGCCTGGAATCCTCTACCTGACTCTGTGGTTTCTTCCCCAAACCCCCAAAAACTTTAACCGTAGACTGTCTACCTATTGATCTCACCCCTTTCCTAAGAGGCCTGTAAGGGGCGTGCATAAGCGCACCAACGTGCCTACCGTCCCTGTCCTATGGTTTCTTTTTCTTATATGTACCCATTTCTTGCAATGCATAACTATGTTTTTCCTTATGCCTATTATCCTGTGAGCGCCTGACAAATCAAAATAAATGAATAAAAACTAAAATAAAATGATGATTAGGAGCGAGTGACATTGCAAGCTGCAGCTCAGGGCCAGGCTGGGCATCGTGGCTTATTTTGGAGGCAGAACCCAGCTGGGCTCCATCTCCTGAGACCCGCACAACGACGTCATCAAAGCCGCCGCAGCCGCCGCCTCCATGCTCCGTGCGCCAGCCCTGCTTGTCTGCCTTTGCCTCTCCACCAGAGAACTCGGCGGCATCCTGGCCTCCCCTTCCAGTGCCAAGACTGGTTCTGTCCCCCCCTCCCCCCACCAAAAAATCCACCCCCGCTGTTAGCTGCAGGAGTGGCAGCAACGAGGAGCGGCAGAAGGGGGCCCAGTGGCCTAATGGATAAGGCATCAGCCTCCGGAGCTGGGGATTGTGGGTTCAAGTCCCACCTGGGTCGCATCAGCCACAATTTTATTATTGGGAGAGGCTCTGAGAAGAGGCTTTAACCCAAGAGGGGATTAATCCAGTTGGAAAGGGACCCTTGGAGATCTTCTAGCTCACCCCTATCTGAGCTTAAGAACTTGACTTCAGTTGCCCCGCCAGCCATTCTGGGAATCCTCCCCTCCTTTTAAAGCATGCTGGGAATTCTGGGAGTGAAAATTCCCCCCCCCCCCCCCCCGATCTTAAAGATGCTGGCTGGGGAATTCTGGGAGTTGAAGTCCTCCTCCTTATAAAGTGGCCCAGGCTTTGCAGAATGTAAGAGAAAGTCACAATTCAATAACCAAATCTAGGTCTGTCCGCCCCCTCCTCCCCACAATTGTCTCCAAATGCCCCCTCCCCAACATCCCCCTGGAATTCAGGGGAGCTGTCATTCATAAGGCAAAGGAGGGAGCGGGCTTAGTATCGCCTCTAACCTCTCACGGAGCAGCAGCACCACCTGGTGATCAAAACTGGACATTATGCCTTTGAGATTCTGCATAAGAGTGTGGAATCCGCTGGGGGGGGGTGCTCTGTTTATGCCCAGAAACCCTTCTCCGCACGACCTGGTGTCTTTTTAGCCCCCGGGGACACCTGTGTTATCCTAAATATATCATGTGATGCCCAGGGAAAGCTCCTTAGATGCTTTGCAACAGTGAGATAAGCGTTTTCTCTTCCCTGACCATTTTAGCTTTGTATCTATCAAGGCCTTCCAGGTGGTTTATCATTCCCTCCCTAAATTTATTCTTTAAAAATCGAGACGGTTTTGCAGTCTGCCCAGGGAACCTAAGTTCTGACGTTATTAATAATGAAATTATTATTATTTTTTCAAAGTAAATTTTTATTACTCGTATTTCAAATTAAGAGCCTCGGTGGCGCAGTGGTCAGAGCGCAGTACTGCAGGTCTCCTTCTGCCGACAGCTGGCTGCCTGCAATTTGGCCGTTCAAATCTCACCAAGTTCCGGGATTACTCAGCCTTCTGTCCTTCTGAGGTGGATCAAATGAGGAGCCAGATTTTGGGGGGCAAGAGGCTGACTCTGTAAACTGCTTAGAGAGGGCTGTGAAGGAGTATATATGTCTAAGTGCTAGTGCTGAGTGGGAAGGAAGGAAGGAAGGAAGGAAGGAAGGAAGGAAGGAAGGAAGGAAGGAAGGAAGGACGGACGCAGGCAGGGAAGGGAGGATGGATAGATGGATGGAAGGAAGGGCCATAATGGCGCAGTGGTGAGAGTGCAGTATTGCAGGCAGATTCTGCCAACTGCCAGCAGTTCGATCCTGACTGGCTCAAGGTTGACTCAGCCTTCCGTCCTTCCGAGGTGGGTAAAATGAGGAGCCAGATTGTTGGGGGCCAGAGGCTGACTCTGTAAACCCCCTTAGAGAGGGCTGGAAAGCACCGTGAAGCGGTATACAAGTCTAAGTGCTGTTGCTCTTACTATTAAAACACCATGTTTACACTCATTACAGCATTCAGGTTCCGTATTTGCTGATATTGACATAATTGTTACTGTTCTATTATGTTGTATAGTTGTTTCCTACTTTTAACTGATAACAATATTTACAAATATATATACAACACTTCCTCATTTTACTACACCTCCTACAATATTCTTCTTTACAGCTGTTCTCTAACCACTGGTATCATCCACTCCAGATCTTACACAGTATTCCATTTCTTCTCTGCCTTTTAACTCCATAGTTAACCTATCCACCTCTGCGCATGTGAAGGATTTTTCTTATATACCGTTACGTCCGAGGGAGCCTCGTCTCGTTTCCACTTTTGAGCAAATCATGAAATTATTTAATCTCAACCGCAACATGATTAATCATACCATCATTTGGGTTGGGGGGGGGGCTGGGGGGGAGTCTCCGGGTTCTTGGAATAATGCTCCCCCTTTGCTCCTGCACGGTTTGGCCCCTGCCCCGATTTGCAATTTTGGGGAGCGGGGGATCCTCCCGGGCTCCCCACCGCCCAGCGTCCCACCAGCACTTTTGCTGGGCTGGGTTGGGCCGGGCCGGGCCGGGCCAAAGACCCCGGAAAGGGACCCCCAAACTCCCAGGGAGAGGCAGAGACACGCGGGGGAGGGGTGTCAAGCAGCGCAGTTCCCACGACTCTCCAAACCCGCGTCCTGCGCGCACATGCGCGATAGAGAGAGAGAGAAAGAGGGGGGCAGGCGGGGGTGGCCCCTCCCTCCCCGGGCGCGCA
>NW_020769647.1:83829-101310 GCF_900518735.1 Pseudonaja textilis
GGAGGGAGGGAGGGAAAAGGAGGGATGAACAGGAGGGAGGGAGGGAAAAGGAAAGAAGGAGGGAGGGAGGGAGAAGGAAGGAAGAACAGGAAGGAGGAATGGAGAGGGAGGGAGAAGGAAAGAAGGAAGGGAAGGAGGGATGAACAGGAGGGAGGAAGGGAAAAGGAAAGAAGGAGGGAGGGAGAAGGAAGGAAGAACAGGAGGGAGGAATGGAGAGAAGGAAGGAAAGGAGGGAGGAAGGAAAGGAGTAGAGGAGGGGGGAGGAACCAACCCCCCCCACCCTGCTTTTTAGCATCAATGTACCCCCACATGCTGCACTGAGCCCCTTTCCTTCCTTCCTTCCACTCAGCACGGCCAACAGCTGTACCGGCACGTCTACTTGGGCTGCAAAGAAGTCGACAACGTGCACAAGAATTTTGAGCTGCTCTACACGTCGCTGGCCCTGATCACCATCGAGCTGGCCAACGAGGAAGTGGTCACCGACCTCATCCGCCTGGCCATCGCTCTGCAGGTATCCGGGGGGGGGGGGGGTCCAAGGGAGGAAGGCCAGGCCCGGTGGGGGGAGGAGAGACCCCCCCCTTAGGGGGCAGTGAGAGGTGCAGCAGAATATCTAAATAAAAAAATAAATAAAAATAAGATGCAGGCCACAGTGCCCACCTGCCTACCTGGAAACGCTCCCAAGGTGCGTTTTGATTCCCTTCCCCCCTTTTTCCCCCCCCTCCCCCGCAAGGACATCGCCATCCTCAACGAGGACAACCTGCCGATGTTCAACCGGTGCAGCATCATGGGGCTGGTGGCCGCGTACCTCAACTTTCTGAGCCAGATGATCGCGATCCCGGCCTTCTGCCAGCACATCAGCAAGGTGGGGCGGCCCAAGTCGTCGTTTGTCCCTTGAGCTCTTCATTCCTTTGGGGTTTCTTCTTCCTTGGAACGTTTCGGGGCGTGGTGGTGGTGGGGGGCAGCGCAGCAGGCGGCGAGCCGTTTGGGGTGCCCCTGTCACACTTGGGAGGTGGTGAGGACCCAGGGTGGGATACAAAAGCAACAAAGTCACAAAAACAGGTGAAGTCCCTTCAATTCCTTCCACTTGGCTTCAAAGGTCCGATTGTCATTGACTGGAGAAAAAAACTCCCCCACAAACAGTTGCGAAAAGGAAGAAATGCCGTTCAAACTCAAAATACGTATATATTATAAATAGAAAAAACGACACAAACCACACTGAAGCCATTAAGGAGACCAGGCAGGATAAGGGCTTGAAGACGTCCACAGATATCAAAATACACACACCGGGAAGGACGCCAGAACTCAGATAAGAACAGACAGACTAGAATTATTTCACGCAGCACTGGGCCATGCGCAGTTTGCCCTTTTAAACAGTCCTCACAGCTGCAGCCCATGAAGGGGATCAGGGCCTCTTCCTCCCCCATAGACCATGCCATTCACGTTTCTCCCTTATCCTCTCCTCCCTGCAGTGCCCTAGGATGGAGAGGGGATGGGCCTGGGTCTTCCTCTGACTGCCCAGCCGGCCTCTGCCCTTCCCCAGCCTCCTCCACAACCTCCAGAGCCCCACTCCCACTCCCTGTCGGCTGTTACTCCTCTCCTTCTGAGTCAGATTCTAACGGGGGCTTGACAGAGATTCTCATCATCCAGGCCATGGCTGTCTCAAAGGTGGACTTTGTTTTCCAAGAGGCAACTGGACTTCATTTTTCTTGGAAGACTATTTTGCAAGGCACCCGAAAGGCCAGACAAGGAACAATAATAGATGGAAACTGACCAAGGAGAGATTCAACCTGGAAATAAGGAGGAGTTTTCTGACAGGGAGAACAACCAACCCCTGGAACAGAAGTTGCCCTCAGAAGTTGTGGGAGCTTTATCAGTGGAGGCTTTCAGGAAGAAATTGGACTCCCATATGTCAGAAATGGTGTAGGGTCTCTTGCTTGGGCGGGGGGTTGGACTAGATGACCTATAAGGCCCCTTCCAACTCTGATCATCTGTAAGATGTTTTGCTTCTCATCCAAGAAGCTTCTTCAACTCTTGACAGGACGGTGAGGAATGCAGGGGTTCATATTCCTTGCAGATGCAGCTGGTCATTTGCATCCTTCTAAAGGGTCATTGAGGCCACTTGGAGGTTTGTCTGTGTCCTCAGGGTCACCTGAGTGGTGCAAATGGGTGTGAAGCTTTTTTTTTGGACCTGTTGAAAGGACTCCACACTCATTTGCACCACTCGGGTGACCCTGAGGACACAGACAAACCTCCAAGTGGCCTTAAGGATTCTAAAAAGGACCCAAATGACCAGCTCTGTTTGCAAGGAGTGTCAATCCTTCCGTTCCCCTCCATCCAGTCAGAGCTGAAGAAGCTTCTGGGATGAGAAGCGAAACGTCTTCGAAGAAAAAAACCCAAAGTCCAGTTGCCTCTTGAAAAAAAAAAAAAAAAGACCCTTTGGGACAAACATTTTGATGCACGAACCGCATTGGGGCGCCTGTTTCCTTCTGGGTTTAATTCATGGGGTGGCTGGTATCGTATATAAAGCCCCAGGCGGCACGAGGCCAGGCTACCTACACAGCAATACCTACTCCTTCGTCTGATCACCTTGGCCTGCCCCACCCAGTCAGATAGGGAGCGTGGGTTACAGAACCTGTCAGTTAAAAAACCCCAACAAGGTGCGTATGCGTGTTTGTGTGTGTGTGTGTGACATACCCTGTTTCCCCCCAAAATACGACCTATCCCAAAAGTAAGTCCTAGCTTGATTTTTTACACATGCGCCCAATATAAGCCCTATTCCCCCCCCAAATAAGCCCTAAGATCCCGCCCACTCCAGAGTGACGGATAAAAATTAAGCTAGCGTAGGGATGGGGGGTGGGGGTGGAGCTGCCCTACTACTTACCTTTGGCCAGGTATAGCCAGGCCTGGCATACCCCGACACCTGTCTCAGCGGCCCATTTCTTCTGCAGCCGGCAAGACTGGCCAGGCTTATCCTGAAGGCCTCTGGAGCTGATAACAAAGCTCTGGATCGATCCTGAGCTCTCTTATCGGCTGCAGAGGCCTTCAGGAAAGCCGGGCCAGCCACAGAAGAAGGACTTCCGGAAGGAGGCCGGCGGCGTCGCGCGCAAGCGAGGTTAGTCAGTGGAGGATATCCCCCGAAAATAAGACCTGGTGCCTTTTTTGGTGGCCCAAAAAATAAAATAAAATAAGACTGGGTCTTATTTTTGGGGAAACACGGAAGGAAGAGAGCCTCCTCTGCCCTTGCCCCCACCCTCTGGAATATTCTCCCCCTTGGAGGAGAGGCAGATCCCACCCTCCTGGCCTTCCAGAAAGGAGTTACAGACAAGTCCTTGACTTACAGCAGTTCATTTAGTGAGTTATAACGGCACAGGAAAAAAAGTGATTGGGGGCCATTTTCCAGAGTTACAACCGTCGCAGCCATCCCCACGGATCCCTTGATCAAAATATAGGCGTTTGGCAACTGACTCGTACTTTATGACGGTCGCACTGTGCCCGGGGTCAAGGGTTGGCGACCTCCTGACGAGGAGAATCCAGGAGGGAAGCCGCGTGACAGGCTTAACAACGGCACCGATGCCCTAAACGATGGTGGCAGGACAAGTCGTAAAGTGGGGCAAAACTCGTTGAGCCCATTTCAAGGTCTTTGGGGAACTGGGCAACCCCATAACCCATGCTCCTTGGGATGGTAACCCAGCTGCCTATGCCAGCAGGGCATTTCAGCCCGGCCTTCTCTGCCAGCCAAAATGTTTCCAGTCTGAAAAGGGCTTTTTTTATTTTTTTGCTCCCGCGGTTTTCGCAGGTGATTGAAACCAGAACAGTGGAAGCGCCCTACTTTTTGCCAGAAACCATCCTCCGAGACAAGTGCAGGTAACCATTTTGGGGTTGGGCCGATAAAGGAAGTGAGACTTTGGAAGAGAATCTTCGTTGCCAAGCGTTGGACTTTGGGGTCCTTGGCGCTCTCGAAGCCGGGTGGCTTTCTTGCAGATGTTTCATAGGGTACGGTAGGGTAGGATGGGGAGAGGAGAGAGGAAGGAAAGAAGGAAAAAGGGAGGGAGGAAAAAAGGAAAAAGGGAGGGGGGAAGGAAAAAGGAAGGAGGGAAGGACGAAAAAGGAAGGGAGGGAAGGAGGGGGAGGAAGGGAGGATAAAGGGAGGGAGGAAGGGGAAAAAAAGGAGGAAAGGAGGAAAAAAGGAAGGAAGGAAGGAAGGAAAAAAAAAGATGGAAGGAGAGGAGATTATTGGCCAAATGTGACTGGACACACACAAGGAATTTGTCTCCGGTGCAGAATCTCTCAAGTATACAGAGAAGCAACAAGTCATAAGTCATAATCATAAAATGCCATCATCATAAATCATAAGATGCAACACTCAGTAAGTCACAGGATTCTGAATAAAAGCAATCATCGTTAATCATAAGATAACAAAGAACAAAATTATCATGATAAGATGCTAAAGGAACAAGTAACAGGAAAGATGAGAAGGATAATAGTAGTGCAGCCTTACTACGTGGCTTGACATACCCAGCTAGTTAACATCATCCGTGCTAGAAGTGCAGTACAAGCGACGCAGTATAGCAGTTTCATTTTTATTATGACATCCTAAAGAAGAACCTGTAGCATTTTTAACAAATCTGATGTTAGATTTGATTGGCCTTATAGATTAGCAGAGTTGGAAGGGACCTTGTAGGTCATCTAGTCTAACCCCCTGCCCAAACGGGAGACCCTACTCCATTCCTGACAGATGGCAGTCCAATCTCTTCTTGAAAGCCTCCAGGGATGAAGCTCCCACAACTTCTGAGGGCAACTTCTGTTCCATGGGTGGATTGTTCTCCCTGTCAGAAAATTCCTCCTTATTTCCAGGTTGAATCTCTCCTCGGTCAGTTTCCATCCATTGTTCCTTTTCTGGCCTTCGGGTGCTTTGGAGCAGGGGTCTCCAACCTTGGCAACTTGAAGACTTGTGGACTTCAACTCCCAGAGTTCCTCAGCCAGCAAAGCTACAGCAAAGAGACCCCTGCTTTGGAGAATAGCTTGACCCCTTCCTCCTCTCTAGGGCAGCCCCTCTAGAAGTTGTGGGTAACCCAGCACTGGAGGTATTTAGGAAGAGACTGGATAATCATTCGTCTGAAATAGTCTAGCTAGGGTCTCCTGCTTGAGCAGGGGGCTGGACTGGAAGACCTCTGAGGTCCCTTCCAGCTCTGTTTTGTTAAGAGATCCACTCACAATCTCATTGGTTTCCCCTTTCCTTTCAATCAATGTATTTTTTTCCTCCATTTTTTTAAATTTTTTAACAACAAACATAAACAAATACAAACATACACGCAAAACATAAAACCATCTTTCCGTTATACAGTGGGTCGGTATATACCTTTTGTGCACAATATCGACAGTCTTTCCCTTCTAGATGCATTATTAAAATTCATATTATATTGTTAACTCCTTATTAGACTTTAATTGTATATTGCATCATCCTTTTTGAGCCTATCTCAAATTTTACATATCCCAGTTCATAATATTCATTTCACTGTAATCAATTATAACATATTACATTGTCTTATCTTTACTACGTTATAATATTTATATTGTATTATATTTTATTTCCCTATTTTCTTATCTAGCCATTGATAAAATAAATCCCCAATTTTTTTAATACTCCTTGTCTTCTTGCTCTCTAATTGCTAATATCCATTTACTCACGTCGATCAATCTATTTTTATTTTTTTACAGCATTCCCCTGAACTTTGATAAGGACGACAAGAGCTTGTTCTTCCTGACTCACAAGATTGTGGAATCCTTAGGCGGCAGCGGCTACAGCGCGGAAAGGCTGTCGGTGCCTTACGTGCCCCAGGTGACAGGTGAGGCTCTTGGGGCGGGAAGGGCCTTCCAGCGGAGGCCGGGGTGACTCGGTTTGGGGCCCTGGATTGTCGAGTAGGTCGGATGAAAGCGCTTCCGTTTGCCGTGGGCCGTTTGTGGCTGAGCGGAGAGGTTGCTGAACTACAACTCCCAGCGCGCCTGGGTCTCCTGGATCTTGAAGGCCGACGGTCGGCCATCCTTGCCGCCCTCTTGGAGATACCTTGGGGGCTGTTCCAGAGGGCAGCCGGAGAGTCCTTGCTTCTCTCTTGCACACCTGTTGTTTCCCCCAGGTAGCCATTGGGAGAGGAAGCAAGCTGTTCTGTTTTCCCACCAGACCAGGGCTCTCCAGCCTTGGCCACTTTAAGCCCCGGAGGACTTCAAGTCCCAGAATTCCCCTGCTAGCATGCTGAGTTGAAGTCCATTCATCTTAAATCAGGGGTCTCCAACCTTGGCCACTTTAAGACTGGCGGACTTCAACTCCCAGAATTTCCCAGACAGCAAAGGCTACAAAATTTTGTAGGAATGATCATCCTCACTCCTTTCATCACTGATGACGTTTCCTAGTTGGGTAATGAAACGTCTGCAAGAAACCCACCAAACTCAGAGAGCACCAAGGACCCCACAGTCGTTGTCGTTGTCATTATTCTCCTCCTCCTCCGCCTCCTCCTCCTCGCAAATCCCACTCCCTTTTAGCTGATGAGGTTATCTAGCTTGGTAATGAAACGTCTGCAAGAAATCCTCCAAGCTCAGAGAGCAGCAAGGACTCCGAAGTCGTCATGCTCCTTCTCCTGCTCCAAGGGTTTGCCAGGGGCATGGTGGTGCCCCCAAATGGACATAAACACTATGCAGACTTTTGTCAACTATTAGTGACTGTGGGACACTGTAAATGGACATAAATGTGCCTGGTTGCCAGGCGTACGGAGTGCAGTCATGTGACTGGGGGAAGTGGTGACCATTACAACTTCAAATCCAGGTGATACGTACCTCCCAGATAGGTCTGGCAGAAGTTGGAATGATCACTAAGTGAACAGTCATAAGTCAAGCACTTAACTGAGCTCTCTACAGGTTTTCTTCATACTCCTAATTACTGAAACCTACCTACCTACCTATCTTTCACCTATCATCCATCCGCCCATCATTCATCTACCTCTATCTATTATTCATCTGTCTCCATCCATCCATCATTCATCTATCTCCATCCATCCATCCATCATCTATCTATATCTTTTCTTTCTTTTTCTTTCTTTCTTTCTTTCTTTCTTTCTTTCTTTCTTTCTTTCTGTCTGTCTGTCTGTCTGTCTTTCACCTATCATCCATCCACCCATTATCTGTCTATATCTTATCTTATCTTATCTTATCTATCTATCTATCTATCTATCTATCTATCTATCTATCTATCTATAACTATCTCTATATCTATCTATCTATCTATCTATCTATCTATCTATCTATCTATCTATCTATCTCATCTATATCAAGGGTCCTCAAACTTGACAGCTTTAAGATGTGTGGACTTCCACTCCCAGAATTCCTCCTCCAGTCATGTTAGCTCAGGAATTCTGGGAGTTGAAGTCCACAAGTCTTAAACTTGCCAAGTTTGAAGACCTTGGTCTATATCTATTATTCATCTATTTACATTCATCCACCCGTCTATCATCTATTGTTCATTTATCTCTATCCATCCATCATTCATCTCCCTCCCTCCCTCCCTCCATGCCTAAATTATCATACTGTATACTGTAATTTATATCACCCACAATAAGAAATATGAGCATTTCTGATGTTATGCCTACAGATGAGGACCGGCTGTCACGAAGGAAGAGTATCGTGGACACCGTGTCCATTCAGGTGGACCTCCTTCCTGGAAACGGTGCAGAAGATAAGGTACGTCCCTTTGATCATGGACATTGTGCAGCTTTGCAAAAGCTTTTCATCTTGTTCCTTTAAGGCTAGGACTCTCCAAGCTTGGTGCCTTATGGACTTCAACTCCCAGAATTCAACGGGGGAAGGCAATGCCCAGAATTCTGGGAGTTGAAGTCCACAAGTCTTCAAGTTGCCAAGTTTGGAGGGCCCTGTCCTAAGTGATCTCACCTTAACCCTATCAGTTGCGCCTATCCTTCCATCCCTTTGCATCCCGCCAACTTTCATGCCTCAGGTGGGATTAGAACTCACTGTCTCCTGGTGATTGCTTGAATATTCTTTTGGTCAACCCTTTGTATCCTCCCCTCTGACAGAAAGAACAGATTCCAGGCATTCCCCAAGTTTTGGGGGTTGTTTCCCCACATTTTCTGACAGAGCTCAAAAATATTATTGAGTCTCCTTGCAGGCTTACCCTCTTCAGGCATCTAATGGCTTCCAGGTGGCTTAATTCGTAGTTTCCTCCTTACAGTTCGCTCTCTAAAACACAATAAATTATTTTATTTTCCTTTTTGTTCAACTGTTGGTGTATTTAAGCAAAATATTTACCCCCTCTCCCCTTCAGGTCAACAGCACGGAGGAAATTACCTTTGAAGCACTGAAGAAGGCAATAGGTAAAATGCATCACATCATATAGTAAAATATCTATCCTACCCCCACCATTCCTTGTTATATCGTACTTTTAACCAGCAGCAATTTTCTCCCTGAATAATGTAGTCATTAATCCTTGCTACTATGGATTGGATCTCCTCAGTTAAACAATCAGGAATATCTCTGGAGATTGTCAGTCATCCAGGTCATGGCTGTCCAAAGATGCTTTTTCCACAAGACAACAAGATTTTCTTGGTGATTTTCCCTGAAAAGGTTTCGCTTCTCACCCGAGAAGCTTCTTCAGTTCTGAAGTCACATAGTTGTATATTCTGAAGAACTGAAGAAGCTTCTCGGGTGAGAAGCGAAATATTTTCAAGGGAGCAAAAAAACCCAGGAAAGTTGAGTTGAAGAATCTTCTCAGATGACAAGCGAAACGTTTTCCAGGAAAATAACCAAGAGACTCGAATTGTCTTTTGCAAAAAAAACACCTTTGGGTTGTGAAAATACGACCGCACTGCGTAGTTAATATTGATGATGAGACAAATTAGACTCCAAATTGGATCAGGTCCATCTACTAAAGAGTCTGAATTAATATTTCTCCAACTGGAACAAGCTTTTCTTTTGAAGTATTGTTCCCTAATTAAGTTTTTTTTCCCCTCATTTATTTCGTATGGCGTAGCAAAATGCAGCCTGGTGCCTAAAGGGAGGAACTCAGAAATGCCCATTTATTCAGATATGACGCAATGCTAAATGTCCCCGAATTCTTGGGTGGGGGGGGCAAGAGGCCACCGGTGCTTTTACTCTCAAGGAGACCCGTGTGGTCTCTCTGGCATAGCCAGCCAGGCTGAGGTGGGGTCCCAGGCTGGCTGCTTCAACCAGGGCGTTTCGGGAAGCCGCCTCACGGCGTGGGGTGGGAACGGGGCCTTCCTTTTACTCTTCTCTTCTCTTCCTCCGTCCCTTTCTCCATATCTTTATTTTTAAATCACCCGCTTCCCAAGATAACACCGGCCTTGAAGAGCAGGAGAAGGAAAAGAGACGCCTGGTCATTGAGAAGTTTCAGAAAGCTCCCTTCGAAGAGATTGCGGCACAGTGCGAGACCAAGGTGAGCGGAGCAAGCAACGTCTTCTGCAACCGAGAACACACACACACACACACGCCCGTTTGGTGACGCCCAGATAGCCTTGCGAGGCAGCTGGAGGGTCTACTTCGGAGAGCGGGGAGGAGCCCACAGCACGAGATAAGCTGGGGTGACCGAGGGCCTCCCTTCTCTGCTTGCAGGGCTCATGGTACCACCTCCTCCTACGAGGGCTGGGAGGAACCACCTGGTGCAAAGGAGACTTTGCGTTGTCGTGTTTTATTCTGTACAGTGAAGTGTGTGAGATTAGGGCAAAGGAGTGTGCAAAGTGTGAGGAAGGCGCTGTCGCTCTTGTAGATAGGA
Source organism: Pseudonaja textilis (assembly GCF_900518735.1). Next base: position 93,620 of record NW_020769647.1, read on the forward strand.
ACTGGCATCGAGTAGGTTGTCAGATTGAAGTAGGCGGAGTAAGAAACTCCCTGCTAAAAGATTTCTGCCTGATGTGGTAGGAAAAGGGTTGTAGCTGGTGAGCAAAACTTTGCCTTCTCTCCTTGGAAGGAGTAGGAAGAGAGGAGAAGGCCGCGGTGCCAGACCATTTTGCTCCCAGAGGGGATTTTCCCAGCATCCTCAGCGGCCTTCAGTGGGGGATAATCTGGGATATCGGATGCCTCAAGAAAAGAATACAGGATAGGATACAGAATAACAGCGTTGGAAGGGACCTTGGAGGTCTTCTAGCCCAACCCTCCACTTAAGCTTCATAAATCATGGGCTTCGTAAATCGTAATTAATCACAAACTTGTTTTAAAAGCAAAACCTATTTAATTGCAATGATGGGAATTGCTTTCCTGCCAGAGCTAAACAGTCCCCCGAGATAAGCACCCACCTTTCAGTTCTGTGAAGTGCTGCCAATAACAGAAGCATCCAATGAACAAGAAACCAACCGAAGTACGAGAAAAAAACCAACCAAAGTACACAGAGCTTCAAAGAGGACTTGGAAGCAGTCAAGCTACTTTGCTTCCTGCAAAGGTCTCGTCCTCTAGGTCTGACTTTTATCTCTTATGGGAGGGGCCATCACCTCCCAGCCCTACTCCCCAGTGGCTCCTTTCGTCTCAGCTGCTCTCGCCTTCTAGCAGCTCTGTGCATACACACACTGGGAACAGGCTCCCCTGGGTCCTCTGCCTCACTGCTGCCAGACTCCGGAGGCTCCAGAGTCAGCACCCGACTCCCAGATGGTCATGGCGCCATCCCGCCTCAGACGCAGGACCCTTGTCCAAGTCCTTTCCAGACTCCCTGACTGGTCCCCTCTCTTCCCGACTGTCCGATTCTGTTGCGGTCTGCACCGGCTGCCGGCAAACCACAAGGAGACCCTCAACCATTCCGGTTGTCCAATCTCCTCTTAAAAGCCTCCAGTGAAGAAGCGCCTACCATTTCTGGAGTCCAGCTGTTCCACTGGTTAATTGTCCTCCCTGTCTGAAAGTTCCTCCTTAGTTCCAGGTTGCTTCTCTCCTGGAGGAGTTTCCATCCATCGTTTCTTATTGCCTTCAGGTGCTTTGAAGAATATTTGAACCCCCTCTTCTTTGGGGTAACCTCCTCAAATGCTCAAACACTGCTATCATGCCTCCCCTGGTCCTTCTCTTCGTTAGACCTACATCATTATGATTCTAAGAACAACAACAGAATCCTAGGGCTGGAAGGGGGACATTGGAGGTCTTCTAGTCCAACCCCCTGCCCAGAGCACAAGTCCTTATACCATCCCCAATAAACAAGTGTCCAGTCTATTCTTGAAGAACTCCAGTGGCGGAGCACCCACAACTCTAGGAGGCGGGTTGTCCCACCGAAAGGAATCTCGCCTCGATCCTCACCCGATCTCACAGGGTCCGTTTTCTCTCCAGGCGAACCTCCTCCATGACCGACTGGCTCAGATCCTGGAGCTCACCATCCGGTAAGGGGAAATGCCGAAGGCCTAGTTGGATTTTGGCAGGGAAAATTGGGAGGACGGGCACTTGGCAGCAGTCACGAAGTCAAAGGGTGTTGGAAATTCAGGGGTGACCAAAGGACAGTTCAGGTAAGTCCTCAACTTACAACAGTTCCTTTAGTGACTGTTGTAAGTTGAGGACTTACCTGAAAAAAAAAAGTTGACTTAGGACTGCTTTTTACATTTAACAACGGTTGCAACAGCCCCAGTCGCACAATCGCAATTTGGGCGCCTCGCAACTGGCGTGAGTTTATGACGGTTTGCAGAATGTTGCGGTTACATTAGCAATTTTCTGACAAGCGGTCATTGGGGAAGCCTGCGGGAAGTCATAAATCATGCTCCATTGACATGGTGTTTCACGACCAATTGGCGATTCATTTAATAACAACTGCAGTTTCATCAGTCAAACAAGGTCACAGGAGGTTTCCCTTTACAACTGTTTCACTTAGTAATGGAGTCGCCAGTCCCAACCGCTGTCGCTAAGCAAGGACTACCTGTAATATTTTGTTGCGATGTTGATTCTCAGTGATAGTCGCTCGATTAACCAGCGTTTGTCTTAAGTCTCCGTTGGCTTTGATTGCTTTCCCACCATGTACTGTTCACCGTTCAAATATTATTTGTTCGCAAACTGTCTCCAGTAGCCGTCAGAAAATAATAGAAATGACAATTTAGGAAGAAATACATTCCCTCAGTTGAAGCCGTTCCGGATCTGACTTCATTAAAAAAAAGTCAGGGTCCCAAGCCAGCCCGAAAGACAGAACGTCCAGCTGAATGTCCGCCTTGTATAACCGCGAGGTCTTTCTCTTTACAGGCCCCCTCCCAGCCCTTCGGGGACCTTGACCATCACCGCCGGCTGCCCCCATTACCAATCTGTTCCCGTCTATGAGATGAAGTTTCCGGATCTTTGTGTGTATTGAGGGCTCTGCTGGGAATTATTGTAGTCCTAGAGCACACACTGTGTAAAGCCCAGAAGGAGTTCCTAACTCTCTTCACTCTTTGCCACAATTTAACCGAGTTTTCAAACACGGCCATGAACTCGAAGGGCAGCTAGGCTGGGATTGCACCTGAAATATCTTTTATTTTGTACACGCTATTCTCAAAGCGGTTGCGAAGAAAAATGAAAAGCAGAAGACGGTTTATTTTGGGGCAGCTGGTTTCATGGTTTGGAAATAAGGGCGTGCTTAGGTTTATAGTTCCACTTTGTCTAGAAGTTCTGGGCTGGCTCCTATCCAAAACTTTTTCGTAACGTAAATCTTGAGCACCTTAAAACAATACAAAGTGGAAACCTTGCTATCATTAACTAAAGGATGATGCTAAATACTAGGCCACGTTGAAGAACTGGCATGTGCCCACAATAGTTAAATCCGAACCATAGTTGCTTTCTCAAAAATTCTACGCTTCTGCAAATAGTTGTCACGTGCACTGTTCTGATAAAAAAAAGCCTCATTTTGAGCTTTAAAGCCTGCAGTATTTTTTCATGTCTTAAAAAAAAAGTCTAGTCTACAGTCCATACTTTGAGGGAAAGTTTATTTTTACTGCACAGTGGTATATAGATGATATAAATATATATAGTATATATTTAGTATAGCACAAGGTTATTAATAAGGGCATTTTAAAACGAGAGGGTTTTTAAAAACACATTTCTGAAATTGTAATAGAAGAGTTGGTTATTCTATGATCTATTTCTCTCTGTAATATAGTGGTGATAGTGATATTTTATTAACTGAAAAACAAAAAATATGGATGGCGCCCGTAGGCAACTTAGTATTTTTATTGTAATGTACCTGCTCCCCCCTTTTTTTCCACCTGCCAACCGCCGTTTCTCTCCTCAAGGCGTCCCGCTCAAGATATTCCCAATTTCTGATGCCTTTTTATTAACACACATTACACAACGGGGTGGATTTTAAGTGTTTAGCCCGTCCTACCAATAACTTCAACAGCTCAATAAATAGCTGGCAAGCTTTGGCAATTTAACCTGTACCATAGTTGCCAGTTTGCTAAGGGGGTGGGGTGTGATTGATAGAGGTTCGGCCCCGGGGATACAAATTGGGGAGAAGTCTTGGGAATTTTATTTTATTTTTTTTAAAAGAAATCTGGCCAGCCTGTTAAAAGAGCCGAGCTCCGGACGTACTCACGGTAACCAAGGCCTCTTTTTCAGTTTGACAGCGCAATCACAGCTCTTAAGAGGAGGACGAAACCACCTCTCTGGTGCAGCATCCCCCTGGGATTGCAGCTGCTCCAGCCTGCTCAGACGGGAGGCAGCGCCCCTCACAGGATGCCCGGGGCCCCCCCTCCCTTGGCACCCTTAGCTCCCCCTTTTTGGTTTTGGAAGGTAAGCTGTGTGGGCGTCTGATGTCATCCGAGGGGTGTCTTCCCGAAGAGCAAAAGGCCAAGGGAAGGCCCCTCTTGTCTTTTTCCAAAGTGTGGCTGCTTATGCGCCAGCCCCGAAGGGAAGGCCAAGTGCGCTGCCGTGTTCACCCCATGCCGCCTGTGACTGGTCCTGCTGTCCGTCCAGCCGCTTCCCCCCCAATGCTCTGCATGCAACAGACACCTTAGCCGTTCATGCCTCATCTGCTGGGCTGCCTCCATCTTTTTGTTGTTGAACTGCGACATTTCCACAACTCTTGTGGCTGCGTAGCGTTTAGCGGGGGGGGAAACGTGCAAAAAAGGGAAGCCGTCGGCTTGTGAGGACAGGCTTGTCTCCTGGGTCTGAAAGCACCCCTTGTGTGGCGCGTTACGCTGGCCTGGAAAAGCGCCAGCCTCCTGTGTAGACGGTGATCCCAGGAAGCCCACGAAGCCACGTTGCCGGTTCTGCAACCATCCCTCCTGCTCCAGAAACATCCGATGCGAAAGGCCCGTGTGCTTGATTCGCCCGCGCTCGTGTTGGTGTCGCTCGAATGATTTTTTGTCCCTCAAAAGTCCTGCTGGTAGTTTTAAGTAGGCCCGTTCCTTAACATTTCGGCTGTTCCATTTGAAAGAATGTATGGCTTTCCGTTGGCGTTTTAAAACGCAAAAGTGAAAATTGCTCCACCGCAGAAGAGACTCGTTAATAACCGAATTGTCTGTTTCACCGATGCTTCAGTAGATTTCTGCACTCTCTGTAACAAGCTGTTCGGTTAAATGTAAGAACACTGTGCAAATACACTTGTAAGCAATAAAATTTGCATAAAGGAAGAATCACAAAATATGGTTTTTCTCTCTCCTATTTTAAGGCTTTTATTGACATTTAACTAATAATTAGACTCCATCCCTCAGGAGATTATGGGGTCATTAAAAGATGACTGACATTTAATCAATAATTTAGGTAATGGAAATAATTGTCAATTTAAGTCAGCTGATGCATTTGCCTTTTGAGAGAAAGTGCAAGAGGGATGGGCAAACTACACCGCCTCCCCACTGACCCTGTTCCCTTTCTTTTGAGTCTGCAAAGCTGTCCAAGGCCACTTAATGCTCCTTTTTAAAATACCAAACCTGGGGTGGGGTGGGGGGGGGGGGGTCATATATTGTCCCCTTTCTCCAGTCACGTCCATGGGGCTTGCTATTCTGCTCCATAGCCTTGGCCTGCCATAAAAAATGGAGTTAATAATATAGTTTCCAGGTGTAAGAAAAATGTCCTTGGACACAATACTTGCTTTGCATCCAAATGTTTGACCCTCATTTTCAGCCCTGCTGGCAACCTGAGTGAACTTATGATTCTTGACAAATGTTATCTTTTATGTCCACTGAGAGTATTTGCACCAAGACAAATTCCTTGTGTGTCCAATAAAGGATTCTATTCTCGTCTTCCTACTTACCTACCTCTCTATCTGCCTACATACCTGATTGCTTAGTGTACCCTATGACTATCATTAAGTGTTCCACCTTATGATTCTTGATGAAAATATTTTTTTCTTTCATGTACACTGAGAGCATTTGTACCAAGACAAATTCCTTGTGTGTCCAATCACACTGGGCCAATAAAGAATTCTATTCTATTCTATTCCTTTCCATCTATCTGATTTGATTGCTTATTGTACCCTATGACTATCATTAAGTGTTGTACCTGATGATTCTGGACGAATGTATCTTTTCTTTTATGTACACTGAGAGCATTTGCACCAAGACAAATTCCTTGTGTGTCCAATCACACATGGCCAATAAATAATTCTATTCTATTCCTTTCCTTTCTATCTGATTTGATTGCTTATTGTACCCTATGACTATCATTAAGTGTCCTACGTTATGATTCTTGATTCTTAACGAATGTGCCTTTTCTTTATGTATACTGGGAGTATTTACACCAAGACAAATTCCTTGTGTGTCCAATTACCCTTGGCCAATAAAGTATTCTATTCTATTCAAAGACACCCCTCCCCAATTTATATATAGCAGCACCCTCTCTTGTCCCCTTTGTTCCAGTGCCAAGCCCACCAGAGGCATTGGACTACAACTTCCATCATTCCTGATCTAGAAATCATGGAGAGTGCTGCCATGGGGCAGGGCAAGGTGTGTATATGTGTGTGTGTGTGTGTGTGTGTGTGTGTAGGAATGGTTTCTTGCCACCCAGAGCTTTCAGACAATCCCAGCCTGCAAGTCAAACAAATGCCAAGCTCTGCAGCCCAAGACAAGCAGCGGGCAGTGAGTCCCCAACTTACAGCCATTTGTTTAGTGGCCATTTGAGGTTACAATGGCACTGGGGAAAAAAGGGACTTGCAACCGGTCCTCACCCTTACAACGCATGCAGCATCCTCGTGACCAACACCATTAAAATTTGGCTGCTTGGATGCATTTATGAGGGCTGCAGCATCCCAGGGTCAGGCGATCGCCATTCAGGACCTTCCTTCCTTCCTTCCCAGCCAGCTTCTGACCAGCAAATGAGGGAAGCAGGATCTGTTTAATGACCGCACGATTCACTTAACAGCTACAAGAACATCCCTGGCAGATGAAACGAGGCCTGACTCACTTAATGACTGCCTTGCTTAACAATAGAAATTCTGGTCTCAGTTGTGGCCGTTGAGGACTGCCTGTGCTGAGATCAAGAGCGCAGAAAGAGAAAAATAATAAAATATTATTAAATAACAATAAAAGGGAGCAAGGCCAAAGCCCACCTGTGGCCAAAGAGCAGGGAGTTTACTTCTTAGGCAGACAAAGACATAAAGCTGGCCCTCCTCTCTCCTTTTCAGTTATGATCTATATCATTTATAAGCGAAAGGGCTTTATTCCGCCCACCGGGGATGATAGGCTTTGTCGTCCTTCACCCCAAACGCTCCTTCCACGCGGGCTGAGGCCTTGCGGGGGGCTGCGGAGCCGGCTGGGCCGGTCAAGAGGCTCCCCCGTCTGCCCGAAGAGAGGAAAAAAACAGTCGCAATTTCGCGCTTCCCGGCTTGCGAGGGGCCCGAGAGGCCCTTCCCGGCGCGCTCCGGCAGCCCCGAAAGCGGCCCGGCGCCTCACGGAGCCGCCTCGGAGAAAGCAACGAAAATGCGCGGGAAACGAGGCCTCGACCCGTTTCTGACGGAACGCTCCTCTCAATTCGCCTCACAAATAAAGCCCGCGTTTTCCCGACATGCACCGCGACAAGCACCCGGAAGCTGACCGCTCTAACCGCGTCTATGGTAGCAGGACCGGAAGTGGGCGTGCCGGAGATACACGGACGGGCACGAGACCCGCCGCTTCTCCCACCCACCCCCCGTATCCCGTTCCCACCGGCCCCGCTTTTCTCCTCCGGGAGGTGAAACCGCGGCTCTGCTTTTACATCGGCTTCCGCGCCTCCTCTCGCTTTTCTCCCTCCCCCGGCCTTGCGAGCGCCCCCCCCGCCTCCAACTCCCGCTGGGTCTCAAGGGTGCCCCAATGAAAGTCGACGCCGCCTTGGGCGGGCGAATCGTATTCGCGGCGTGAGGGGAGGGGCTCTTCCTTCCACGCAGCCCCGCCCCCCGAGAGGAACCCGGAAGCTCTCGCGCGACGCCTCCCTCTGCCCTTGCGCAGCTGTTGAGGGGGGGGGCGGGCCGAGGTGCGCGCGCAGCTCCCGCCCCGGCCTGCCCAATCGAGCGCCGAGCGGAGGGAGGGGAAGCGGGGCAGACCCGGCCAGCCGACCGGCCGAGGGAGAGGCGCCGCTCTTCCGGGAGGGAGGATGTTCCACGGGATCCCCGCCAACGCCGCCATGGGAGGT
>NW_020769647.1:111509-126718 GCF_900518735.1 Pseudonaja textilis
CTTTCTCTTTGTAGTTTCCTTTTCCTCTCCCTCACCCTCCCTTTCTCTCTTCTCACTCCTCCCACCATATCCATCATCTTCCTCCCCTTCCTCTTTTCCTCTTGCCCTCTCTCCTTTCCTTCCTTCTCCCTTCCTTGTTTCCCCCACCCTCCCTCCCTTTTCCTCTTGCCCTCCCCTCCCTCTCACCCTCCCTTTCTCTCCTTTTTTCCTTTTCTTCTCCCTCCTCCCTCCCTTTCTCTCTTCCCATATCCATCCTCTCCTCCCTCCCTCCTTCCTTCCTCTCCTTTTTTCCTTTCCCTCTCCCTCCTTCCTCCCTTTCTCTTCCCCTTCCTCCCCCCCCCCTCCCTCTTCCCCTCCCCTTTCCTTCCTTCTCCCTTCCTTGTTTCCCCCACCCTCCCTCCCTTTCCATACCCCCTCCCATATCACCTTCCTTCCTTTCCCCCTCCCCTCCTTTTCCTCTCCCTCCTCCCTCCCTTTCTCTTCCCATTCCTCCCTCCCCTATCCATCATCCTCTCCCCTCCCTCCCTTTTCCTCTTGCCCTCTCCTTCCTTCTCCCTTCCTTTCCCCCTCCCTCCCTTTTCCTCTCCCTCCTCCCTCCCTCTCTTCCCACTCCTCCCCCCCCATACCCACCGTCTTCCTCTCCCCTCCCTCCCTCCTTCCTTCCTCTCCCCTTTTTCCTTTCCCTCCACTTCCTTCCTCTCGCCCATCATTTCCCTCCCATTTTTCTTCTCCTCCCTCCCTCCCTCCCTCCCCAGAAATAACCCGGAAACCGAGCCGGGGGAAACCGCCGCCCTCTTTTCTTCTGCCCCTCCAGATCCAGCCAGACCTTCGGGAGTTGATGGAAACCATGAACCGCATGAGCCATTTGCCCCCCGACTTCGAGGGGAGGCAGAAAGTGAGCCAATGGTGAGCTCCTCTTCCGGGGGGTGGGGTGGTAGAAAGGCTCGTGCCAAGGAGACCCTTGCCAGCTTCTGCCCTTGTGTCCCGTTGGTGGGGACAGATTGGTGGGGGGACTGGCCACAGCCCGGGGTGTGTGTGTGTGTGTGTGTGCGTGCGTGCAGAAAGGAAAGCCAATTCTTTTCTCCCTGTGGGGCCCCTCAGTGCTCTTCCAGCGTGGTGCTTTCCTTGCAGACGTTTCACGACCCAACTAGGGAACAGCATCAGTTGGGTTTACAGGGAGGAGGAAGAGGAAGAGAAAGTAGGTGACAACAACTGTGGGGTCCTCGGTGCTCTCTTGAGCCTGGTGGTTTCCTTGCAGACGTTTCATGACCCAGCTAGGTAGCCTCCTCCGTGCTAGGCAGGAGGGAAAGGAGATCGAGGACTGGGGGGGCTCTCGGGGCCTCTTCCGGCGTGGTGGTTTCCTTGCAGACCTTTCACGACCCGACTAGGTAGCCTCATCAGGGCTAGGAGGGAGCGGGGTGGCCGAATGGAGAAGGTGATGACTGGGGGGTGCTTGGTGCTCTCCCAGCCTCTTGTCTTTTGGGCAGACCTTTCATGACCCAGCTAGGTAACGACATCAGCGCTAGGAAGGAGTGGGATTCGCTCTCTCGTTGATACGCCCGTCTCTCACCCTGCCGGTCTTGGTAGGAGCAGCCCTTTCCCGGGCTGTTGGATCGCCTGGCATTAATGGGATTCGTTTCCTTCCCCCTCCTGGGGTGGGCCGAGCAGGGGGGAGGGGTCCCCCTCTTGTGACCAAGATCCGCTTCCCTCCAGGCTGCAGACCCTGAGTGGCATGTCGGCTTCGGACGAGCTGGACGATTCCCAGGTGCGCCAGATGCTCTTCGACTTGGAGTCGGCCTACAACGCCTTCAACCGCTTCCTACACTCGTGAGGCCGCCAAGCGCGGCCGAGAGCCCCCGGGGTGCCCGTCCCTCCAGAGGGGGAAATGCAACAGGGCGGCGCCCCTGGGGGGGGCGAGTGGGGGGGGGGGCTCCGCCACGCGTTTGCACCCGGGTTCCAAAGGCCGCTGGGGGTGGGGAAGAGTCGACCGCAAAGGCTCGCGTTTCCCTTCCATTGGAGAGAGAGAGAGAAGCCCTCTCGTTGCGTGGGTCACGTTGCAGGTATTTTCACTACGGGGTGGGCGGCATTGGACCAGCCCCTCCTTTTGCAGCCTGGAATTGGGGAGCAGTAGTAGATTTGGGGTGGGGTGGGGGTGGGTTATGTGTATTTATTTGGGTTTTGCTTTCGCCTCGGAGAGGCAAACATTTTGTGGGTCTGAAGCAAATAAAAACCTTTCTACAATTAAAAACGGGCATATATCCGATTTATTCCAAGCGGCGGCCCAGAGGTTGGAGCTCTGGCCTCGCCATCGGGAGGCTGTGAGCTTGATTCCCAGGTAGAGGCTAGATATTTCTCTCTGCGGACACCGTGGGAATATTATCTGCCAAGTATAAAACTCCACACTGGCGATAAGAAGGGCATTCGGCCAGTAAAACACTCCGCTCCATTCAGTTGCCAGACTCCACCCCAATGCAACGGATTATGGGGTCCTTTGAAGAGGATGACGATACCGAATTTATTCAAGAGGTTGTTTACTATCCCTCTTCCTCTTCTCAAGGTTGCAAATATCGTTTTACCTTCCTCCTCCCCCCCATCCCCAGGTTAAAAGGGGGGCCTCCAGCCCACCCCGGCGCTACTTACAGCCCATGCCAGAGACACAGTGGCATTCAATAAATACGGGACAGTTCATCGCAGGAGGTCAGAACGATGAGAGTGGTTAGTTAAAAAGAGCAGCTTCGTCCACGGGGGGGGTGTGTGAGGGGGCTTTTGTTCCCCCCCCCAAATCCTCTCCGCAGGCACAAAAATTCTCCACGGTACGAGTCTTGGATTGGCGGCCCCGCACAGCCCGTCTTCGACTGGTGGGGATCTCCTCTCGCGTCGGCTGCGCTATTCCCATTCTTTGCCACCGGGATCCCTCCGTGGCGGGATGGTGTCGAGTGGCAAGGCAGCCGGGGTCTCCCGGACCCCCCCCCTCGGTCCTCCCATCCTCTTCGGGGGCTACAGGCTCTGGCAGAAGAGTTTGTGGTGGCGGGTGACGGACTGAAGGGAGGCGTTGGCCGGGGTGCGCCAGAGCTGGGCCACGTCCCGCTGGTCGCTCCTGCTTAGCAACCGGCTGCAGAGTTGCAGCTGACCCACCAGGGAGGAGAGCTTCGTCCACGTGGCGGTCTCCAAGGGGCCACGGATAGCACAGCCTAGGGAAAATGGAGGATGGGGTGGGGGGGAAGAGGCAGCCTGTTAGTGGCATCACCTGGGAACTTCCAGTCTCTCCCCATTAGGCAGCCAGGGGGGTTCAATTTATGTATCTGTATTAAGTTATCACCTATCTCACTATTGAGTGACTCTGAGCAACTTGTCATAAGTATGTATGTATGTATGTGTGTGTGTGTGTGTGTATACATATATATATGGATCTTTGGTTGTTCGGGTTTTCTCCCGCGTAAGATTCGAAGTATCTAGGCAACGTTTCGATGAAGTCTCATTCATCATCTTCAGGCTTGTGTCTTCTGCTCTGTGCTTCTCAGAGTGATGTGAGATTGCAGCTGCTTCTTCCTTTTAACTGCTAGTGGGGGTGGGACTTGATTGGGTGGGGGCTTGGCTGTTTTCTGATTGGGTGGGGGTGTGTTCTCATTGGTAGGGGGTTTGACTGTGTTCTGATTGGTTGGGGGGTTGGCCGTGTTCTGATTGGCTGGAGGCGTGTTCTGTTCAGGTGGGGGCTTGGTTGTGCTCCCACTAGCAGTTAAAAGAAGCAGCTGCAATCTCACATCACTCTGAGAAGCACAGAGCCGAAGACAGAAGCCTGAAGATGATGAATGAGACTTCATCGAAACGTTGCCTAGATACTTCCAATCTTACGCGGGTTCTATGTCCGCTGATGTTTTGCCCACCCGGGCTTCTACCTGACCTTTATTTCGGGATTTTTTTTCAACTTCAGCTGCCGTGCGAGGCCCAGCTGCAATTTAAAAAAGCAGGAAAAAAGGCCTTTTTGAAAGGCGGCTTCTCTGCACGCAGCGTGCTGATGACGATTTACAGGCGCAGGGAAGCGCATCGTAAATCACCGAACCTCGTAAATGACCTAGCTGGTAGTTAACCCTGTCGGATCCCACCCTTGCTGGCGGCTCTCACAATCATAGTCACGCTGTAGACACTCTGACCAGTAATGAAACATCTGCAAGAAAACAACCCAGTTCAGACAGCACCAAGGACCCCCCTCAGAGTAGATAGAGGCCGGAGTTACCCATCATATGACATGCACTAAACTCCAGAGCAAAAGTCACGCCCTGGTTCAGGGGACAAGCGGCTGCAGAAAACCCCGGCAAGGAGCTCACCGGCCAGGTTAAGGGACTGGAGTCCCCGCTTCCGCTCCTCCAGGGTGACCAACAGCGTCCGGAGACCGAGGATGCTGATGGCCGGGTTTGCGGACAGGTCCAGCGAGGCTAAGGACGGGCAAGCGAGGAGGCTCCTGTGGAGAGTAACAACCTCTTGAGTGGTGGATGTGAGTAACAGAAGCCCTGAATTGGAAGGGACTTCGGAGGTCTTCTAGTCCAACCGCCTGCTCAGGAAGGAAATCCTATACCTGGGTTTCCCAACTGGGTGGGCTTCAATTCCCAGAATTCCCCAGCCTGCTAAACACTCCCCTATATACCATTCCAGACAAGGGCCTGGCGCGGGGGGAGGGGGGGTTGTCTGCAGAGCTCCCCGAACCCACAATTCCACCAACCTCCACCCACAACTGGGAGACCCCACTCCTCCCACCTAGGAGGACTTGCTTGCTTTGGGTTCCAGCTGCTGAGAATAGAGTAGAAATAGAAATAATAGAAGTAGGAAATTAATATAGAATAGAATAGAAGAATAGAAATAGAATAGAAAATAGAAAAGAATAGGATAGAGTAATGGAATGGAATGAAGAACAGAATAGAAAACGCAATAGAAAACACAATAGAATAGAGAATAGAATAGGATAGGATAGGATAGGATAGGATAGGATAGGATAGAATAGAATAGAATAGAATAGAATAGAATAGAATAGAATAGAATAGAAAATAGAATAGAGAATAGAGAATAGAAATAGAAGAATAGAAAAAGAATAGGATAGAGTAATGGAATGAAGAATACAATAGAAAACACAATAGAATATAGAACAGAAAATAGAATAGAATAGAAAATAGAATAGAAATAGAATAGAATAGAAATAGAACAGAAAATAGAATAGATTAGAATAGAGAATAGAATAGAATAGAGAATAGAATAGAATAGAGAATAGAATAGAGAATAGAATAGAATAGAGAATAGAATAGAATAGTGAATAGAATAGAATAGAGAATAGAATAGAGAATAGAATAGAATAGAGAATAGAATAATGGAATGAACAATAGAATATAAAATAAAATAGAATGGAATAGAAAATAGAACAGAATAGAATATAAAATAGGATAGAATAGAAAAGAGAATAGAATAGAGAGTAGAATATAGAACAGAATGGAATGGAGTAAATATTGGAATAGTATAGAACAGAACAGAAGCTGGAAGGGACCTGGGAGGTCATCTAGTCCAGCCCGCTGCTCAAGCAGGGGACCCTACACCATTTCAGCCAAGTGACTGTCCAGGCTCTTCTTAGAAACCTCCAGTGATGATGGAGCACCCCAGAACTTCTAGTGGCAGGTCGTTCCCCTGGTTCATTCTCCTCACTGTCAGGAAGCTCCTCCCTCCTTAATTCCAGCTCGCTTCTCTCCCTGATGAGTTTCCATCCATTGGGGAGCCCTTTTTGCCCCCCGACCCCAATTTTCAGAGGCCCAACAGCGCAGAGTCCATCATCCCCTGCTGGATGGCCACGAGGAGGACCAACAGAACCGGCCAGGAGTCCAGCTGTCCTCCGGACATCCTCGGGGGGGGAGAGGGTCCCTGTGACCCCACCCAAGGCCTCCAAGCCAAGGAGACCAGGGCTGCTTTCTCTAGACGCCGCCTCCTTACCTGGCTAGCTCGGATACCTCCTGGTCGTCCAGGTGATTCCCAGAGAGTCCCAGGTGGGTCAAGGCGCAGCCTTCCTGTCCCGAGAAGCACCAAGGGGCAGAATTGGAGTCTGAGAGGGAGGGTCCCCGTGCCTTTGATCTTCTCCCCCCCCCCCCCCCCCGCCCCCGGCCACACCCCCCCGCCCCATCTTGGCCATCGGAGACCACCCACCTGCCTCAGGTATCTGACCAGGGTGTCCCTCAGCTGTGGCCGGTCCCCCGGCCTGGGTTCCAGGGAGCCCACCTCCAGATGGGTCAGCGATTCGAAGGGCAGGCTTTCCAGCACCACCCCGAGCCCCCGGGAGCTCAGGGCATTGTGGGACAGACTGAGCCTCTTGAGGTGCACAGCTCCTGCGAGGGGGAAACGTAGGGATAACAAAGAGTTGGGAAGGAGGGCGGGCTTGGGAGGCCATCTAGTCCAGCCCCACCCCTCGCATAAGCAGGAGAGTCTATCCCAGTGTGGGCGAAACCTTTTGGGCACCGAGTGCCGAAATGCGAAGGCAGGTGTGCGCGGGGGAGCACCAGCCAACTGGGAAGAGCGGCTCCGGTTGCTGGCGCCCACGTGCGTGTGCGAAGACCGGCTGGCTGGCATGCAGGAGCGTGCCGGACCTTGGAAGAGCCAACAGGCGACAAGCTGTCGTGTCCGGAGAGATGGCTCGGCGTGCCGTTTCTGGCACGCCTGCCGCAGGTTCGCCATCCCAGGTCTAGTCCAAATACCAGCCTCTACCCAGGATCGAACTCACAGCCTCCCAACGGTGAGGCGAGAGGCTCTCCCTCTGGGCCACTGCACAGCCTTGGGGAACATCTCCAGATGTTTGAGGGGGAGAACGTGAGGGAGGAGAAGGGAGGAGAGTGGAGTAGCGAGGGGCCGCACCATTGCTAGATTTTTTTTAGCTTCAGGAGGGGCTCGTTGTCCCCTGACCCCTCAAGCAAAACTCCTGGAATTGTTGTTTCTTTTTTTATTTATCCATTTTTCTTTAACATATAGGAGTGCTTAATAAAGAGTGTATTGTCTGAGTGCATTCACATAGACATAACTCGCTGGATACTCGTGTGGTAAAATATGTGGTCAGGCTTAGTTTTTGTAGGGAGGAAAATAACGGGGGGAAAAAATTCTTCCTCTGTCTACCAGCATCCGTCGGTGTTCATCCGGCTAGTGTCCTGACAGTGCGTGAGAATGGAGGGCTGTTTGGAAACTGAAAGAGTATTTGCTGTGTGAGCAAGGAGGAGGCAGCAAGGAGCCTGGGCGTGGCTTAGCTCAACTGTTCTATACTAAAGCTGCTAGGGGCTGTGAAACTGAAACCGAATCTCTTCTCCTCTGCTCGGGTTTTGCATTTAGAAGAGATTTTTTTTTCAAGTGGGGAGGGGGAGTAGAACTCCTTAGCATCAGAGCGTGTTAATAATAATAATATAGGAAATACTCTGAATGCTCTGGTGGTCATTGTGAAAAATCCTTTCCTAGTGAGCCCCTAGAAGCCAAGAGGAAAATACCGGCCAGACTTCAAGTTTGCAGGCTTTACGGGTTCTGGAGATTTTGTGATGATGCGTGAGGGGTAATTTCGCTTTTACATAGATAGAAGATAATAGTAATAATAATCTTCTTTACTTGGATATAATGGTATTCTTCCAACTTCTAATTTCTACCTTTTTTATCTAGCCATTGATAAAACAAATCCCAAGTTAAAAACTATTATGTCTCTTTTTGTCCTTTGCCTTCAATGTTCACCCATCCATTTTCACACAATCCAATTATTTTTTTTTTAAATTATATTTACATCTGTGGGAGTTGCCTCGTTTTTCCAGGGTTGTGCAAATGTGATCCTCGCGGCTGTCGAAAACATGTCATGTTAAGTGTAGGTTCT
Organism: Pseudonaja textilis; assembly: GCF_900518735.1. Next base: position 119,377 of record NW_020769647.1, read on the forward strand.
CTTTTATCCCCCCCGTTTTTTGGGGGGGCAGTATCCCTAAACAGAAATCTTTCTGCTTTTAAGTCTAAATCAGGGGTTTGGCTACCTTGGCTACTTTTAAGCCTGTAGAACTTCAACTCCCAGAATCCCCCCCGGGGCTTAAAATGGCCGAGGTACGAGACCCCCCTGCATTAGAGCAAAGCTGGCTGGGGAATTCTGGGAGTTGAAGTCCGCAAGTCTTAAGTGGCCAAGGTTGGAGGCCAAAGTGGCCTGGTTGACACCCCCGGAAGGCCTCGCTTTCTCCCCCTGCCTTGTCTTTGGGCAGCCAGAAGGGTCCCTGAACCCCCCCACCCCCCCACCTGACCCCCCTTCTTCCTACCTTTCAAGGCCCTGCCCAGCAGCAGAGAGTGAGGCTCCGGGAAAGTGGCGCCAAGGCGGCAGGCTTGCAATCGGAGGCTGCCCAAGACGGGGCAAGCCTGGAGCAGCGAGGCCAGAGATGGGGCGCTGCCGTCCCCCAAGGGGTTCAAGCTCAGGTCCAGCTCTTCCAAGTTCTGGGGGGGGACGAGGGAAAAGCGGGTGAAGGGGCAGCCGAGCACAAGGAACCGGAGGGGTCGGGAAAGGTGGAGGCCCCCAAATCACCGCCGATGGGATCTTTTGAAGGCCGGGAGTCCCGGGTTCTCTCCGAGGCCTTGCAGGCGTTTCATGACCCAACTAGGTAACATCATCAGTGATGTCCCTCTGTCCCTCCCTTCCTGGTCTTTGGTGCTCTCTGAGCTTGGTTGTTTTCTTGCAGGCGTTTCATTATCATCAGTGGTGTCTTCCTTTCTCCCTCCCTCCCTCCCTTCCCTTCCCTTCCTTCCTCCCTTCTCTTCCTTCCTTTCCTTCCTCCCTTGTCTTCCTCCCTTCCCTCCTTCCTTCCTCCCTTCCCTTCCTTCCTTTTCTTTCCTCCCTTTCCTTCCTTCCTCCCCTCCCTTCCTTCCTGCCTTCCCTTCCCTTCCTTCCTTCCTTCCTTCCTTCCTCCCTTCCCTTTCTTTCCTTCCTTCCTTTCCTTCCTCCCTTCCTTTCCTTCCTTCCTCCCTTCCTTTCCTTCCTTCCTCCCTTCCCTTTCTTCCTTCCCTTCCTTCCTTCCTCCCATCCCTTCCTTCCTCCCTTTCCTTTCCTCCCTTCCCTTCTCTTCCTTCCTTCCTTCCCCTCTTCCCCACGCCTTTTCTCCCTCCCTCTCCTCCCTCCTCATTCATCCATCTTCTCAAAGGCGAGAAGGAAACAGGGCACTGACTCCCCAGTGTTGCTTTTCCCAAAAGGCAACTGGACTCTCTTGTTCATCTGGCTTCTGACCCAGGAACCTTCTGCGGTTCTCCAGTTCGGTCCAGTTCTACGTCTTCCTGGAGGAGAAGCAAAACGCCTTCAAGGCAAAACCCAAGGAAATCCAGTTGCTTTTTTTGGGGAGAAAAAAAGAACACCTTTGGGACAATCCGGAGGGTGGATAATCTCCAGGGACCTTTTCCTTCAACTTCCCTTTTCCTTGATTCCCTTCCTTCCCTCCTTAGCGCTGAGCCCAAGGGGTCGCCAACCGGTGGGCCGGGGACCATTGTTGGTCCGTGAGAAAATGTCGCTGGGCCCCAGAGAAATGTCCCCCCCACAAAAAAAACAATGAATCCAGGCTGCGCAGGAACACAAGGCTGCACCGTCCACATGGCCCGCGGGAACACAAGGCTTGCGTCGCTTGCATTGCAAACTACACGGGGTAGTATGGGGAAGGGAAAAGGGCGGAGGGGGGAAACTCGCCCCACACGCCTGGCCTGCTTCTTTCCGCTTCTTCCTTCTTCTGCTTTTGGCTGCACGCAAGGAAAGCAGCCAAAGTCTTTCTTTCTCTCCCCCAAACTCCTCCAGAAATGAGTCTTGGGGACCCTGCAAGGCCTCCTGCTCCGAGAGGCTGCGCATGCATGAGAAGTCTCACAAAGATTCATTTATGGCAGAGTTTTGGGGAGAGAAAGAAAGACTTCTGCGGCTTCTGCTGTTTTCCTTGCACGGAGCCAAAAGTCTCTCTCTCTCTCACTGAGAACGGAGCTGGAGGTGATATCCTGCAATCCCAAATAAAGAACGATCGATCGGTACGAAAACAGGGCGGGGGATTTTCCTGCAGACTTTTTTGGGGGGATTTTCCCAGGGTCTCTGGGATTTAAAAGGATGAGTTTGGGGGTCCCTGAGGTCCAAGAGGTTGGCGACCCCTGAGCTAGTCCAGCTGACTGTTGAGGAACGGAAAGCATTAAACGAAATGCAGGCTCCGCTTTGCTCCCCGCCCGTCACTCCCCTCCTACCTGGAAGGCCAAGGAGCCGGGGAGGCCCACAACCAACTTCTGCAGCCCGTCGGGGCCCAGCCGATTGGCCGAGAGATCCAGGCCCTTCAGCCCAGGGATGGTGCCCAGCGTGGCCTGGAGCTCCTCGGCCGAGTCGTCCCCCAGCCCGGTCCCAGAGAGGCACAGCTGGCGGAGGGAAGCCTGCAGTTTGAGGGCCCGCAGGAGAGGGAGCAGCTGGCGCTGGCCCAGGGCTGTGCCGGAGGCGCTGAAGGACGAGGACGACGCCTGGCGCTCCAAGAGCTTCCCCAGCAGCGGGAGTTCTCCTGCAGGCCAGAGGGGGGGAGGAAAGGGCCCCGGTTAGAGGGGACGCTGGCGGGGAGGAGGAGCCCCCGCTGGGGTTCATTGGGAGGTTGACGGAGGTATCTTTTCTTTTGAGGGACATGGGGAGCCTCTGCACCAAGGCAGATTCCTTGTGGGTCCACTCCCAGTTGGCCAATAAAATTCCGTTGAATTCCATTCCATTCCAATCTATCCTATCCTATCCTGTTTTGTTCTGTTCTCTTGTATTGAGTTTAGTTCTACTCTACTCTGTTCCATTCCATATTTTCTATTCCTATTCCTATTCTATTCTGTATTCTGTTATATTCTATATTTCATATTCTATTCTATTATTTATTCTATATTCCATACTCTATTCTATTCTCTATTCTATTCTATTCTATTCTGTTCTATTCTATATTCCATATTCTATTCTATTATTTATTCTATATTCCATACTCTATTCTATTCTCTATTCTATTCTATATTCCATATTCTATTCTATTATTTATTCTATATTCCATACTCCTATTCTATATTCCATATTCTATTCTATTATTTATTCTATATTCCATATTCTATTCTATTCCATTCTCTATTCTATTCTATATTCCATATTCTATTCTATTATTTATTCTATATTCCATACTCCTATTCTATTCTATTCTATATTCCATATTCTATTCTATTATTTATTCTATATTCCATATTCTATTCTGTTCTGTTCTGTTCTGTTCTGTTCTATTCCATTCCATTCTATTCTCTATTCTATTCTGTTCTATTCTATATTCCATATTCTATTCTATATTCCATATTCTATCCTATTATTTATTCTATATTCCATATTCTATTCTATTATTTATTCTATATTCCATAATCTATTCTATTTATTCTATTCTCTATTCTATTCTCTATTCTATTCCATTCCATTCCATTCCTCTTAATTAAACTACAGCTCAGAGTGGCTTGCAAACCAGGCCATGGTCTGATCGTGGAGGAGTTTCACGGAACAGGGGGAGGGGTTTGGAAGTGTGGCGGAGGCTTTGCGGTGGGTCTTGCAAAAGGCTCCTTTGGGTAGTACCGATAAAGGAGAACATTTGCAGCTCAAGGTTGGACGGAGGAGCCCCTGGTACTCTCTAAGCGGGGTGGCTTTCATGCAGACGTTTCGTGAGCCAACTAGGGAACATCATCAGGGCTAGAAGGGAGGGAGGGTTGTGGAGGAAGAGGAGAAGAAGAGGAGGAGGAGGCGACTGTAGGATCCTTTGGTGCTCTCTGAACTTGGCTGTTTTCTTGCAAATGTTTCACTACCAAACTAGATCCCAGTGCTTGGAAGCCTCCCAACACAAACCTTCCAGCACTGATGAGGTTACCTAGTTCGGTCATGAAATGCCTGCGAGAAAACAACTGCGCTCCGAGAGCCGCCGAGGCACTGACTTCCGACACAAGCCTTCGACAAGGTCCATCCGAGCAGAATGCGCTCACAGCTGGTCTGTGGGCCCATTTTCTCTAGACTAGAAGGGTCACTTGGCTTAACCCTGGACCCCAGAAGGAACACGAGATAAGCCCTAGTTAGAGGTGAGGAAATCAACGCTAGGTTTGCACTCCGTGCAGGGAGTCCTTGACTTAAAACCATCCGCTTTGTGGCTGTTCAAACATGGCCGCACCATCCTTCGGGGCATCCGCCGCTGAAACTAGGCTCTTAAAAATGTTGTGTTCCTAGGTTTGTACTCACAGCTGCGCAAAAGGTTTTAACAGATAACAGATAATCAGAGTTGGAAGGGACCCTGTAGGTCATCTAGTCCAACCCCCTGCCCAAGCAGGAGACCCTGCACCATTTGTAACAGGTGGCAGTCCAATCTCTTCTGGAAAGCCTCCAGGGATGAAGCTCCCACAACTTCCGAAGGCAACTTCTGTTCCATGGGTTGCTTGTTCTCACGGTCAGAAAGTTTCTCCTTATTTCCAGTTTGAATCTCTCCTTGTTCAGTTTCCAGCCGTTATTCCTTGTCTGGCCTTCGGGGGCCTTGGAGAAGAGCTTGACCCCTTCCTCCTCCTCCCTGTGGCAGCCCCTCAAATATTGGAAGATGCTCTCCTGTCTCCCCTGGTCCTTCTCTTCCCTAGACTAGCCAGGCCCAGTTCCTGCAACCGTCCATCGTATGTTTTAGCCTCCAGTCCCCTCATCATCCTGGTTGCTCTTCTCTGCACTTTTTCTAGAGTCTCAACCTCTTTGCTATAGCGTGGTGACCAAAACTGGATGCAGGACTCCAGGTGTGGCCTTACTAAGGCTTTATAGAGTGGTATTAATACCTCCCTTGATCTCGATTGTATCCCTCTGTTAATGCAAATTAGGATTGCATTCGCTTTTTTGGCTGCTGCTGCTGCACACGGCTGGCTCCTATTTAGCTGGTTGTCCACTAAGACTCCAAGATCCCCCTCCCAGTTCCTGCTATTGAGCCTGGTTTCACCCGGTCTGTATGTGTCCTTTGGGTTTTTCTTGCCTAAGTGTAGGACTTTCCTTTTGTCTACACTGAATTTCATTTTGTTATATACAGCCTAGTTTTCATAAGGATGCTCCTGGCAGGAATAAATATATCAAGAGAGCACGCCATGTGGAGTGGTGCGTTGGCCTAGAGGTCGGAGCTCTGGCCTCACAATCTGGAGGCTGTGAGTTCGACCCTAGTTAGAGGCAGATATTTCTCTCTCTGGGCACAGTGAGAATATGTCGGCTGAACAAAACTCCGCCCTGGTAACAGGAAGGGCATCCAGCCAGTAAAACACTCCGCTCCGGTTCAGCTTCCCAGACTCCGCCCCAATGCAAGGGATTATGGGGTAGTTAAAAGAGGATGGTGAGGAGGAGGAGGAAGAGGGAGCGCCCGTGCAGGGGTAGGCTGGCTGCTTACCCACCGCCAGGGTCCGGCAGGCCTTGCGGTATCGCTCCAGGAGGGGCGGCAGGTCCCAGGACTGGACTTCAGCCAAGACCTGAGACAGACAAGGAGAGCGGTGGGTCAGCTGGCTTGGAAGGGGAAGGAACAGCCCCCCCCCCAGGAGCTGGGTCCCCCGGGGCCCCCCCCCCCCCCCCCCCCGTTCAGAAGCCCTGAACCTCTGCCGCCACGTTGCGTCAACTGGTGTCAACTCATAAAAATATTTCTCTGGTCTTTTGAGAGTTGCCAACAGAAAGGGAGGGTGGGGGAGCAGTGCGGCCGTTTGCAAACCGAACGCGCATTCCATACATGATTTCAAAGATAGTCCACTAGGTGACCGAAGTTTCTGCCTTGGCAAACTTCGAACTGGAGAGCATGATGGACGACTCTGGGCTACGGAGGTGTCCCATTGGAGGATAGGAATGAGGATAGACCCCCAGGGGGAAAACCACGGTCAAGGGTGACAATGAACGCTGGGTGTCAAGAGCCAGCTACACCCAGGCAATGCCGGACATGTTTACTACTAATAAATCCATTTGAAGTTTGGCTCAAGACTCAGGATTTAAATGGGGGGGGGGACTGACGGAATCCTGACCCCCCGCTAGCCCCCTGCTACGTCCTTACAACCTGTGGGAGGACCCCCAGTCCTTTACACGCCTCCCCCCAGGGGCCGCCACTCACCTCCTCGTTGCTTTGCAGGACATCCAGGATGCTGTCCTGCGGAGCCAGCAGGGCCCCCTCCTTCTGGAGGGTCAGGTGGGGCAGGAGGCCACAGGTCTGGTAGTAGCGCTGAGAGGCCTGCTTGGCCAGCCACGCAACCGGCCGGCTCTCGCCCTCGCTGCGAGGAAGAGGAAGGAGGCCGGTAAGCAAGAGGCTCTCGGAGAAAGAGACACACCCACACGCACGCACGCACGCACACCTATGCTTCTCGCCTGGGGTCAGCCACTGGGCTTCCCAGCCCCACCTAATAGCCAGCTATGCCAAGAGAAAGTGTGTGTGTGGGGGGTGTGTGTGTTAAGAGACCCTCCCTCCCTCCCTGGGGAACCTGAGATGGCGCCCCCTCATTCAAGACTTATAGCACTTAGCAACAGCACCTGCATTGATATCCCGCTTCGCAGCCAACTCTTAAAAAGGGGTTTACAGAGTCAGCCCCCCCCAACAAATCGGGGTCCTCGTTTCATCGACCCTCGAAGGACGGAAGTCTGAGTCAACCTGGAGCCGGTCAGGATCAAACTGCTGGCAGTGAGCAGTCAGCCGGCAATACTACACTCTAACCACTGCACCAGCATGGTCCTTTTTCCTTTCCCTTCCTTTTTTTCCTTTCCTTTTTCCTTTCTTTTCCTTTACTCTTTCCTTTCCACTCCTCTCCTTTCCTCTCCTTCTTTCCTTCCTCCCCTCTCCTTTCCTTCCCTCTTTCCTTTCCTTCTTTCCCCTCTCCTCCCCTCTCCTTTCCTTCTTTCTTCTTCTTTCCTTTCCTTCTTTCCTCTCTCCTCCCCTCCCCTCCCCTTTCCTTCTTTCCTTCCCACTTAGCAATAGGAATAGCACTTAGACTTCTATATTGGTTCACAGGGCTTTCACAGCCCTCTCTAAGGGGGTTTACAGAGTCAGCCTCTGCCCCCCCAACCATCTGGGTCCTCAGTTTACCCGCCTTGGAAGGACGGACGGCTGAGTCAACCTGGGGTCTGGTGATTATTCGAACTACCGAACTATCCTGTCCTATCCCTTATTCTATTCTATTTCTTATTCTAATTCCTATATTCTATTCTACTCTATTCTATTCTATTTCTATTCTATTCTCTCCTGTTCTTATTCCTATATTCTATTCCATTC
>NW_020769648.1:0-13772 GCF_900518735.1 Pseudonaja textilis
CGTCTGACAAGCAAAGCCCATGGGGAAGCTGGATTCATTTAACAACCATGTGACTAATTTAAACAATTGCAGTGATTAACTCAACAGACCTGACAAGGAAAAGTTGTAAAATGGGGCAAAATTCACTTTTAAGAAATTCCTCACTTAGCAGCATAAAGTTTGGGGTCGTTTGTGGTCATAAGTTGAGGATTACCTGTACTCCGAGTTATAATTTGTCAGTCTTTGCTTGTCATGCTAACTACTGTAGATTCATGGCGGGTTGCATCCTTGTACTACAACAAGTTCTGGGAGTTGTCCCTTTGGCCTGTCTTGGACCCCAGAATCTGTTATGACACTTAGCTACAGTCAGTTTAGGTGTCATGCCCGTCAGAGTCTGAATCTGAGGAGGAAGATGAACAGCTGATGAAGCTGGAGTGTAGCTCTGTTGGCTGTGGAGGAGGCTGGGGAAAGGTCCAGCTGGGCAGAGCAGGGGAGAGATAGAACAAGGGAGGGGGAGTTCAGCGGAAGACCCAGGTCCATCCTTTCTTCATCCTAGGACACGCAGGGAGGAACGGAGAAGAGAGCAACGTGGGTTGTGTGGCTTATGGGGGAAGAAAAGGCCCTGATTCCCTTCATTAGCCGCAGCTGGGAAGGGAATTTAAAAGAAATGCATGCTGACTGTGGCAGCTGCTGGGAGCAAACATGAGTTTATCTGACTTTGCTTCTCTGTTTTCCTGGCATCTTCCCAACCATGTTGAATTATTGCCATGCCTTCATGTCTGGGATTCTTGTTCCTGCCCTGTGAACTAATTACCTCATTTTGCCTTGATTGGATTTACAGTTACAGTTTTTGTTGACCACGTTTTGGACTTGATTCTCTTCAGCCAAAGGCTGTTCCTGGGAGAGTTTTTTTCTCCAGTCAGAAGGGAACCAGGACATTGGGGGCAAAGTTGGAGCTAATAAAGGGACTCTTCTTGATTATCTGACTGTGCTGCCTTTGTGCCACGCCCCTTTGGGTCATCACATTAGGTGAGAGTGAAAAAAAGACCTTGGAGAAAACATTAGGAGCAATCACACCACCACTCACTGTACATAGTGCAATTGGCACAACGGAAAACCACAATGTGTTGAACCAGCACAAGAGTACCTGTTTTCCAAGAACGGTTTTGAATAGATCATTGCCTCTAGAAATGGCATTCGGCCACCAGGGAGAGGCCAACTCTTGTACGTATCCAATCAAAAGAAATGCAACCTCAAAGCCCCACTGAACTCCTGTTATGAAAATGAGGACATACGTGGCAGAAAGTGAACCTTGCAAACACAGGTGAGGTTCTCTCACTATTCAGGCAGGTAACAAAAAAACAGCACTTACTGTGTTGAGCCTCGAACTGGCTAAATATTTGACTGAAGTCACCTCTCTAATATCCTCCCCCACAAATAAAAAGAAAGCCAGCCTCTTCCTATCCTCCACACCCTGGGACATATATAATTATAAACACAGGTAGTCCTTGACTTACAACCGCTTGCTTAGCGACGGATTGAAGTTATAGCAGATCTCTCTCCCCACCCCCAAAAAAGAGTACTTACAAACCAATTTCAAAGTTCTGACAGTCCCCTGATTGCATTTGGGGTGTTTGGCATAGCAACTGTCTTGCAACTATGATCATTTGCAAAGTCCTGCAATCACACGACCACAATTTATGATGGGTTAAGTCCGTTGGATACAACGAGTTTGAGTAACCATCACGGCGTTGAACAGCTGTTGCAAAAAAAGGTAAAAATCTGCTGTGGTCATTTGGAGACCTACTTAACGACGGGCAGAACTTCCTACTGTGATTCCTGCCCCAATTATGGCTGTAAGTCAAGGACTACTTTTGTGCAAATCCTCCTTATTCTGACAAGACTGCTCACCCTTGCCTCAGGGGACAGGGGAACAAACGGTGGTGGGATTCATCCGGTTCGCAGCACTTCAGCCACTGAGCCAGTTGTTAAATTGCTGGCTGGCCACGCTGGAGTCCTCACGCGCCCCATTTTGGCTCCCCATTTGGCCTACTAGGCCCAAAACCAGGTGCGGGGTGTGTGTGCATTTTTGCACCCAGGGAGGTGCAGGAGGCCAAGTGCTACCTGTCACGCATCCCTGGCCACACCCACCATGGCCACACCCACCCAGCCGGTCATTAGGGCAGAGAACGGGTTGTTAAATTATTTGAATCCCACCACTGGGAACAACTAGACGTCTCTTTCAATAAATATATCCACATTAATAAAGAGCATTCAGATGATCCTGCAAACAGTTATTGCAGTAGCTTGCAGCCAAAGCTATTTCATACGATTATTAAATTGAAAAGCTTTTTTTAAAAAAAAAAAAAACTACCCACTAGTCTGTGCTAAAAATTACAAAAACTCCTTCCTGACCTCAGAGGGAAGAGACAAAAAGCAAAGGCAGACATGGGCCGATTGTTTTATCCATCCTTATACTTATACATATACATTATACATATATATTATATTTCACATAGAGATCTGGCTTAATATCTTAAGAGAAGCGTCACAGGGAAAGTCACCATTCAGAGTTGAATCCACGCCGTCCAGGACCCAGGGAGATTCCAACTTCCCTTCAGTCTTAGATTTTGCATTTTGGGCAGAGGTGGCATTCAGCCGGTTGGCACCGGTTCTGGCGTACTGGGAGCAGAAAGCACTCTCTCATAGAACCAGTAGGAAGAAATGTGGAATCCCACCACTGATCTTGGGGCAGGGAGCGCTTGGCAACGGGGGCAAGACAGAAGTGCTTTCAGCCACAAAACCAAGTTGTTAAGAAACTCCCGTCGCTTCTGGGAGCTGCTGGACACAAACCAGGATTAATACAAGCACGGCGATCGCTTCCCAGAGTGCAGGAACTAAGGCCTACTTGGCATCAAGCGGGGAGCCGTCATTTCTGAAGCTGTCAAACGGACAAATGTCCTCGCCAGCGAACATTTGTTCCTTGAAGAAAGATGGCCCCAAACTATGGTAGTTAGAAAGAAAGAAAAGAAAAGCCGTTTGCCTTGAAGAATGCCCTCTCCCTCCCTCGACGCTTTCCCCAAAGATCCTTGCATGACATTTTGAGTTGCGATGGTGGCCCTTGACCTCTTGCCCCCCAAAACCTCCTTTCCCGCAGATGTCTTTAAAGGGCTGAATCGTGTTTGGTGAGAAGTAGCTTTTGCGTAGATCCCTGCTGGAAATCTCCATTTGACTGCAATTCCTCCTCCTCCTCTTCAAGCCTCCCAAGCTCCGCTATCATCTAAGACTGGGAATAGACAGCCAGGACAGTGCCGCCCTCTGCTGGGCTCTGGTAGCGCTGGCGGGCGTGTTTCTCACAATACATCTCTTCCCCAACCCAGAAGTGGCCACGCATCTTCAGGTTGAGCCCACAGTCGGTGCAAACGTAGCAAGATGGGTGGCGGTAGCGGTTCTCTTGGATCTTCACAGCCTGGTATCTGGGGAAGGTGGAGCAGAAGAGAAGTCCTGTGAGAAAAGAGGACTAAGCATCGACAAGCAGCAGGTGGTTCAATCTTGGCAAGATTTGTGGACTTCAACTTCCAGAAATTCCCAATCATCAATCCACCAGTCGAAGTTCCACAAGTCTTAAATTTGCCTTGGTGGGACACCCCCGATCTACAACAAGCCAACCGTCATCATCATCCAAGGGTCACCAACTCTCTGAAATGCTTGGTTTAACCAAGCATTCTTTAGTTTACTTTACTTTATTATCATTGCACCTCGTACAATGAAATCAAACTCCATTTCAGTGCACATCATGACCATGAAAATAAACACAAACACACACCTTTCACCCTCCACACATTGAACCGAAAACCCCCAACACCGCACCAACAATGCACTATACAGCAGAATTCAAAAGAGCTACTGCCCTGGGATAGAAGCTGTTTTTCAGCCTATTCGTCCTTGTTTTTATTGTCATGCTAATAGTTAAAAAAAAAGGATGAGATGGATCTTTGAGAATGTTTTGAACTTTCTTAAGGCAGCGGGAGCTCTAAAGCTCTTCCAAAGAGGGGAGAGGGCAGCCAATGATCTTCTGGGCAATGATGTTAACCCTCTGGAGTGCTTTCCTATCTGCCCCTGTTCAACTGGCAAACCATACAGAGGTGCAGTAAGTTAAGATACTCTCCATGGTGCAGCGGTAGAAGGTCACCAGCAGTTATCAATTCAGTTGTTTCCTGAGAAGCCTCAGGTAGTATCATCTCTGCTGGGCCCTTTTGACCAGGGCTGCAATGTGAATACCCCAGGTCAGGTCCTTTTTTAGGGTAACACCCAGAAACTTAAAACTGGCCACTTGCTCCACTCGGTCTCCATTGATAAACCAGGGCTGGATGTCTGATCTGTTCCTTCTATAGTCCACTATAAGCCTTGGAAAACAGGTTGATCCTCTTCTCTCTGGGGCAGCCCCTCAAGTATTGGAAGACTGTTATCATGTCTCCCCTGGTCCTTCTCTTCACTGCAACCGTTCTCCGTATGTTTTAGCCTCCAGTCCCTTCATCATTCTGGTTGTTCTTCTCTGCACTCTTTCTAGAGTCTCAACCTCTTTAAAATATGGTAACCAAAACTGGATGCAGTACTCCAGGTGTGGTCTTACCAAGTCTTTATAGAGTGGTATTAGTACCTCACTTGATCTTGATGGTATACATTGGTTGTAAGCGGAAGAACTGGTTGTAAAGTCCCTCCCCCCCCCCCCCAATGCAGCTGTGACTTCAAACAGTTCATTAAATGAATGGTTGTAAGTCAAATACGACATGTATTATCGAAGGGACCAGTGCCTGACCTCTCATATGGCTGCTCTTTGCATGGTTCATCTTCATCCACTCCTCTTTCCTTTTTTTCCAGCCTGGCAGGTTACACTGCCATTTCCAGTTGTGGGTTGCAAAATCATTAATTACCAAAATCATCCGCAGCTCTTATTCAGGAAAAAATATTCAGGCCCAAAACCGTCCTGAGTGCTTATCCCTTGCCCCACCTGTGGCTTTAATCCCTGGGCCAAGGATCCCTTTGAAGATCTGAAGAAAGAGAGATTCATCCTCTTTGCTATCGTTTATCTGTATTGTGGACTGATTTTTATCGCAACTTCTTCCTTGTGAACTGCCCAGTCAGCAGGCACAGATGTTTAATAAACTAGCTATGGAGATTCCTAATCATCCAAGTCATGGTTGTCCCCAAAGGTGTTTTTTTATTTTCCCCAAAAGACAACTGGACTTTCTTGTTTGTTTCTTTCCCCCTTTTAAAACGTTCCGAAGAACTAAAGAAGCTTCTTGGATGAAAAACAAATGTTTTCAAAGAAAAGGGAAAAAAACCAAGAAAGTCCAATTGCCTTTTTGCAAAATAATTTCTTTAATAAATTACTAACATTAACACCAAAAACAAAAAATGCACGCTTACAATCACCACCTTAGCAAATGCCTCAACTACTGTTACTCTGCTCACTGGTTCAAAATAGACCCTCCTCCTTACCAAACCGTTTTCCTTTCTGTGTCTTTTTTTTTTTTAATGAAAGTTTCCTGCTAGAAATTCATTACGCATCATCAGGGCATGCTTCGGAGGTGGTATTCAGCAGGTTCAGGCCAGTTCTGGAGAACCGGTAGCGGAAATTTTGAGTCGTTTGGAGAACCAGCAAATGGCACCTCTGACTGGCCCCGCCAACCCCATCTATTCCCTGCCTCCCCTTGAGTCCCAGCTGATCGGCTGGGTCTTCTTTGGTTGCCCTGCACAGGAGAACGGAGCTGGAAAGCAGGTTAGTGGGGTGTGGAGGGAATGGAGATTTTGCAGTAACCTTCCCCTGCTATGTCCACCAAGCCATGCCCACCACACTCACCAAGCTACACCCACAGAACCAGTAGTAAAAAAATTTGAATCCCACCACTGGCATGCTGGCTCTTCACACACTCTGTAAACAGCTGCTGGAATTTCTACCCACCAGAGGGCTATAAATAACAAACACTTTGCCCTGTTGAAGGGGGTAGTGGCAGGGCCTCCTGCCCCAGATCAAATCCAAATACCTGAACCTAGGACCACAAATAGAGACTGGAAAATTAGTTAAGCGATGCGATCATTCAATGAGGAGTTGTATGGTGGCGGCTGATGCCACCTCCTTTTTGGAGGTGGTCATGAAGCGAGACATCCCATGTGACTGTGGCTTGCAACCTCCAGCCAGCTTCCCCCTTTGCTGATGTGGAAGATCACAAATGATGACCACGTGATGGAAGGATGATGCAATTGTCATAAGTGTGAGCCCAGCTGCCATGTGCCTGGACTGTGATCACGTGACTTCAAGGAATGTAATGGCTGTTAAGTAGAGGACTGATCATAGGTCACTTTTTTCAGTGAAGTCAAAATTTTGAATGGCCTGCGCTGGGCCAAGCTAGCATTATGCCCAGCCATGTGGTTCTGTAGTCCAGCCCATCAAGTTGCCCCATGTCCTTCTCTTTGCTTACCAGAATAACAAGAGCTGGAAGGACCAATAACATTCCAGACAAATGGCTGTCCCATCTCCAGGGACAGAGCACCCACAACATCTGGAGATGAAGTCAGTCCACTGATTAATTGTTCTCACTGCCAGGAAATTTCCCCTTAATTCTAGGTTGGATCTTTCTTTGATAAGCTTCCATCCATTATCCTAAAGGGGCTTTTTCCAAGAGGCAACTGGACTTCCTTGTTTTTCTTTGAAGACGTTTTCGCTTCTCATCCAAGAAGCTTCTCCAGCTCTGCTCTCTGCTGGAGAAGCTTCTTGGATGAGAAACGAAAATGTCTTCAAAGGAAAGCCTTTCTATGTCCGGTGGCCTCTTGAGAAAGCATCTTCGGGACAACCATGGCCTGGATGATGGAGAATCTTCAGACATTTCCATCCATTACTTTTTTTTCTCCTGCCTTCAGGTGCTTTGGAGGATAAATCATCCCCTCTTCCATGTGGCAAACCCCTCAAATAGTTGAAATAGGCCTTCTCTATTCCAGGCCCTTTGGTACCAAATCCTACTTTAGGATTAGCCATACTCACGTGATGGGGCTGTCACATTTCTCACAGGTGTGCAGCTTCTGAGCGTTCCCTGCTGTAGTGCTGCTGACCGGCTTGTGCAAACTGGGAGAGAGCTGGCTGGGGAAATGGCTTGCTGTGCCCTCTGTCAAAGCAGGACAGAAGGTACATTAGAAAACAGCATTTTTTTTATAAAAAAAACTGGTTTTAAAACGGGTCCTCAAACTTGACAGCTTTGAGACTTGTGGACTTCAACTCCGAGAATTCCTCCTCCAGTCATGTTAGCTCAGGAATTCTGGGAGTTGAAGTCCACAAGTCTCAAAGCTGCCAAGTTTGGGGATCCCTGTTTAAGATAGATGATTTTATTTATTTTTATTTTATTTATTTATTTGATTTGTCAATCGCTTACAACAGGAGTCCTCAAACTTGACAGCGTTAAGACTTGTGGACTTCAACTCCCAGAATTCCTCCTCCGGTCATGTTAGCTCAGGAATTCTGGGAGCTGAAGTCCACAAGTCTTAAACTTGCCAAGTTTGAGGGCCCTTGCTTTAAAGAATGTACAATCCTATGTATATCAACCCAGAAATTAAGGTGGTTTTTTTTTTCTTCTTCTCAATGAAAAAATCACATCTGCAGCCTCAAAAGAAGTATTTCACTGAATGAATACTTTTCCTTCTTTCAGTGTCAGTGTTAATAGCTGAAGCAAGTTCAGGATGGCGCATTGAGCAGGCCAATGTATCTGCACAGGTTTAGAAGGGAAACATGATTGTTTATAATTTTCTTGTTTCCTTTCCTCTGAAGAAAAAGTGGCATCCATCAGAAACCTCCATGCCCTTACATTATTAAAACTACCAATTAAAAGTCTGTCAGCTGAAAGCTTTCCGCTGATTACTGTCGTCTGTCAACAAAGATTATAGCCCATCCAGAGGCTGGTTTAAAATGCTGGTTTATCTGCCTTTTGAATTTAAGTTTCCTCCCTTATTTGCTTCCTCCCTCTCTCCCCCCCCACCACACACAAACAGGGCAGCAAACTAGACCAGCCATAAAAGGAACAAGACCTGTTCATATCATTATGACAAAAAACAAAAAGTTGTGATTTGATGCTAATGCCTTTTTTTACTGCAACAGAGAGTGTCACAAGTCAATGCTGCTTATCTTTCCTTTCTTCTCCTTCCTCACTTCTCTTCCCCCTCTTCTTCTTCACTGCTTTTCCATTTGCCTTTGTATCTCATAATAGTTTATAACTCAATAAAAATGTTAAAACTGGAAGGAACAAGACTTTTATCCCATGAGATTATTACATGGTCGCAAATGAATAAAGGCCGATCTACCAAAGTTAATGTTACCAAGTTTCTCATATATTTTTTTCTCCAGTTGGTTTGTTCTATCTTACTTCCAACCCTCACACCTTGTGATTTTGAAAAGAAGAGAAAACAAGCTCATTTTATGCTATTAGAAGCATTTCCCATTATCATATTTTTGCAAACATGTGTTTCTATAACGTACACAAGAAAAAAAACGACTACAACAGAAAACACTAGATCGGAACACGTCTGGATTAAAATGCAAAGCCAGTTGTGCCACGTGTCTTCATTCTATCCACAGATAAGAACCCTGCCCACCCTCTGCCTCTTTCACCTTTTTCATCCAATTCCAGAGCCACCTGGAGTAGGCGGAAAGTGCTGGACTGCCGTGGTGCAGCCCTCGTATCACGGTTTTCCTGCATCAGTTTGTAGACCTCCGAGTCTCCTTCCAAGTGGTTCATGGTCGGCTCCGTATCCAAGCTAAGAGAGACAAAACATGTACAGTCAGGCTTAGGATGAAGGGGAAAAAAATACCTCAAGGTTTCCATCCAGGAGGACAGGACAAACTAGTATTTCATCCCTTTACAGTGCCTGAAAGAAGAGGGATGACCAGAATAGGGGCTGA
Organism: Pseudonaja textilis; assembly: GCF_900518735.1. Next base: position 8,927 of record NW_020769648.1, read on the forward strand.
GTGCAGTCCTTGTAGGCTGCTCATCTACAGAGGTACATATGTTATTATCACGATGCTACTTGTTTGACAATGGAACTCATGTAGGACTTTCCTTGCTCCAGACGGGACAAGATTTCAGAAAGTGACTGTTTTCTATCCAGGTTTAAAGTCAGAAAAATGTTGCTCTCTACCCTTTCACTGTTTAAGAAAGTATCTCTAGTACTTCTGCTCTCTAACTCTTCCAATATCTCCAGCACGTCTGCTCTCTCTCTCTCTTCCTCTCTGGAAACTAGATCCACCACAACCAGCAAAAGAAGTCAGTGAAGATCCAGGACGCTCCTTGAGACATGTAAATGGGATGACAGCAGAGAGGCTCCCTCTCCCATTGGCTGAACCCCAAGAGAAAAGCTTATCCAGACATGTCCTTCAACACTTGTCCAAACGGCTCACCTACAGAAAACGGGTCGTTTTGTAGAAGCACACGAGTACGGTAGTAAGCTAGCACCTGCACCGCTTCTTTCTGCCAGAACCAGCCCCCTGGAGTCTAACCAGGTTTAGGAAGGCTGCGAATTAACCCTCCTCCCAGCAACAGCGAATTTGGTAGCCCTCTCACCACAATTTTTCTTCTTCTTCTTCCTCCTCTGGTCCTTGGAGTTGCTCGGAGTCAGTCTTGCTGCCTCTCCCGTTGTGAGAGAACAGGCGGGACTCTCCCTCAACCTACAATCCTTAGACCTGCCCTGTCTCGACCTTCGTCAGCAACTCTGACGAAGCGTGTGATTAACCCTCACACTTCCTGGCCCAATAAGGAGTGCAGTAAATGATGCCTAGAAAGTACATTTTGCAGATCTGGGAGGCTTAGGCACAACGGAATAGGAAGAGGGCTTCCTGACAAGGAAGGAAACTTACTTTCCCCCAGCACCAAAATGAGTTGGGTTGGTTAGCTTATTTTCAGAGTGCAGAGTTCCAGGCACAAATTTTATTACTAAAATCTGAAAATATAAAGAGGTTATGATAAGAGTATTTACCAGGTATAGGAAGTGAGTACTGGAAAATTGTTTGATTAATGACACACCGACTAAGTAATTAGAAATGTTTGTTTTTATGTTTATTGGTTATGTATATCTTTCTGGTTTCGTATTTTACGAAATGTTTTGTATTATGTATTTTTTTTATGTCTAATAAAGTTTATTTTTAAATTTTTTAAAAAATAAAATCTGATAAAGTACAATTTAAAATGGAATTGGGATAAGGTTTAAAATGAAGTTGGAATAAAGCACAATCATTTAATATATAGATAAATAAAATATGATACAATTATATTTCGGTACCACCCCTGCAATCTACCCCCGTCAGTCCCACACCAAAATGAGTAAAATCGGACAAACACTCCTGGATGGAGTGTTTTCCTCTGCCCATCTCTAGCAACCGCCAGCCTCTCTTGAGAAATAAGCAGAATTTACCGGAGATAAGCACAATCTGCTTTCATGTTCCAACTACTTGGTGATTCAGAAACTTACATTTTACATCTCTCCTAAAATAACAGTTTGAGTGGTTGTGTGTGTGTCCCCGGCACAGGAGAAATCAATCTAAAATGGAGGTTCTCAGCTACCACAACTGGTGGGGGGGGAATGATCTGAGGTACATTTTCTGTTAATATGGCAGTGGTTTTACTGTATGTTTTTCTTCTTGAACAATTAAGAGCCAGCCATGTCATAGCTAAGAAAGATCATCAGAAGAAAAACAAAGTATGGGGCACTATCGATGGCTCTCAACTTTTCCTGCGTCTATGAAGACTTTTAGAAGAACGCATTAAAAATTATAAGTGGAATTGTCATCTTTCTTTTTCCTTTTTAGGACTATAATTAAAAGAAAACACATCAATATAAACATTAGTGCAAACTGCAGGTGTAAAATGGCAACCTCCAATTATCCACTGGCTCGTGTTTTATTTCCCTAGTAATTTTATTTAGAAAGAACGTTAAAAGATATAGAAAGGAAGGAAGGAACGAAGGAAGATAAAAAAGAACCCAAACACCCCTTTAAGGAAATAAGATTCCAATTCATTGCTGTTATTTTATTTTGAAATGAAAACACTTATTTTGAAATGAAAACAATTCATAAACATTAGGTAACACAAAATGCAGGAAGCTGCCTTACTGCCAGGCCATTTGTCTCTATGGTAGTGTTTACTCCAATTGGGACCTGCTTTCCCGTTCCTAAGGCTTTACTATCATTGTTTGCAAGCAGGTGTTCAACTATTCCTGAATAATGGCGGGAATGAGTTGCCAGTTTTTCTGTTTTGAATGGGTGGTGAAGATTTGAGAAACCCTTCTCTGGAAAGACCATTAAAGCAAACCGGCGCTATTCCTGTGCTGAAAAATGAACAATGCCCCAAGAGCTGCATGTTTGATCGTCTAAAAACCTGCGATATAGACTTGACTTGGGGAAGCTGAAAAGCATCTATCGAAAAACAACTCGCACTGGACCAGCATGGCAGATTGTGGTCCACCAGCTTCAATGGAGAGGCTTCCATCTTGCGTTGGGTTCATTTGGACTGGGCCTATGACAATACTCTGACGACGACTTATGTTCATATATTCAGTTCAAGGCAGCCACGCCCAAACTCTTGTCAATAGCTCTTTTATGCTGCTTCTCGAAGAGACTTGTGTATCAATAATTAAAAAACGGAAAGACACGCATGCCCTTCCTTTTATCAATAAGGAAGGAGCAGAAAACACACACACAAAGGAAGGGTGTGTAGCTTGGCAGTGCAAGGATGTAAGTGGTGAAACTGGACAATGCAGATCAAGGTACAGCTACCTTGATTGAGCTGTTTCTGGCTAGCATAAGATTCTTAAATCTACTGGCTAATAAATGGGCCTTGACAAGCTTCCCCTAACCAGGCACCCTCCAAAAATATTGGATTTCTACTCTCCAGGTTTTGAAGCATTTCTAGCAGGGCTACCAGGCTCTGTAACAGCTTTGCTCCCTATGCCCTCCGTAGTTATCTGTATTCATTTATTTATTTTGTCATGTTTATGTAGTGTAAAATTTGGGGTGGTGACTCTTTGAGGGCCTTATGCAACGAAATTTCACTTTAATGTATGCCGATCAATGTACATTCAAAGTCACAATAAAGTTATCCTCTTCATTTTCTTTTTTTTTCTTTTTTCTCCATTTTCCATTCCATTCCATTCTATTATTTCCTATTCTATTCCATTCCATTCCATTCTAATGTACTGTAGTCCCATCCCATCCCATCCTATCCCACCCTATCCTGGTAAACTCACAAGATTCATTTTTCTCGCCACATACATATATACATCCGAACTAGTTAGTTAGTTAGCTTGTAATAAATATTATCAAATATTTAATAATATAATAGTTTGTAATAAATATTAATAGTTTATAATATTACCAAATATTGTAATGCATAAACTATATGTTTATGTAGTGTACCTTTGAGAGCTATTAAAATGAAATTTCATTTTAATCTATGCCAATTAGTGTACATTCAAAGTGACCATGACGTTATTTAAGTCTAACTCTAAGTCAGGTCTACCTTGCTGCCAAGGGACAAGGAACTGAAGAAGGGAGGAACCAAATTCAGGAGGTCACGGGCCACACCTAGAATTCTTTGGTGGATTTTGCCTGAAGACAAGCGTTCCATCTTCCTGGTATGATGACTCTTGGACCACCAAGACTTCCATTCTTCTGATAAAGTAAAGGTAAAAGCTCCCCTCGCACATACGTGCTAGTTGTTTCCTGCTCTAGAAGACGGTGCTCATCTCCGTTGCAAAGCCGAAGAAGAGCCAGCGCTGTCCGAAGACATCTCCGTGGTCATGTGGCCGGCATGACTAAATGCCTTTAAAGGCACATGGAACGCTGTTCCCTTCCCACCAAAGGGGTCCCTATTTTTCTACTTGCATTTTGACATGCTTTCAAACTGCTCGGTTGGCAGAAGCTCAGACAAGTAGCGGGAGCTCACTCTGTGACACGGCGCTAGGGATTTGAACCGCCAACCTGCTGACCTTTCTGATCGACAAGCTCAGTGGTCTTAGCCGCTGAGCCACCGCGTCCCTTATTATTAATAACGTACAATATAACAATAAAGCCGATCACTTAGCATCATTTGCAGAAGGGTTTTTACAAACAGGTTATTTTCTGAACTCCTGTGAAGCTACTGCTTTTCTTTCAGAGAATCCTGGCTTGCCAGCAGGGGGAAGAAAGAAATACAGTACTGGTTCATAGACCTAGGTATACAGTTACTACAGCACTAAAAAAAAAAAAATGTGACTCACAACTAGTCTTCACACACGCAACCATCGTAGCATCCTCCCGGTCATGTGGTCCAAATGCAGGCACCTGGCAACCAGCACTTATTTATAATTATTGTGGCAACCTCAGGTCATGTGACGGCTGGCTTCTCACCGCCAGCAAAGTCAATAGGGGAAGCCAGGCTTGCTTAACAACTGCATTATTCGCTTTACGACGGCAGGGATTCGCTTAATGATTGGGGGGGGGGGGGGGAAAGGTCATTAATATGAGGGGCAATTCTTTTAGCAGCCACCCTGCTTAGCCATGGAAATTCTGATCCCAACTGTGGTCATAAGTTGAATGCTACTTCCAGGTAAAAAAATGCTGCCAGTCACTGAATGTGGTCAGGAAATTAAAGAACTACAACAATGCAACTGAAGCATCACCTGTTTCTGAGTCTCTCCCTCTCTCTCCCTCCTGCTCTCCTCTCGCTCTCCCTCCCTCTCTCCTTCCCTCCCTCCCTCTCCCTCTCCTCTCTCCTTCCCTTCCTCTCCCTTTCTCCTCTCCCTCCCGCTCTCTTCTCTCTCCATCCCTCTTCTCTCTCTCTCTC
>NW_020769648.1:14172-44927 GCF_900518735.1 Pseudonaja textilis
CTTCTTCCTTCTCTCTCTCTCCTTCCCTCCTGTCTCCCCCTCCTCTCTCCCGCTCTCTTCTCTCTCCCTCCCTCTCCTCTCTTCCTCCTTCTTCTCCCCTTCTCCTCTCCCTCCCGCTCTCTTCTCTCTCTCTTCTTCTCTCTCTCTCCTTCCCATCTCCCCCTGCTCTCTTCTCCCTCCCTTCCTCTCTCCTTCCCTCCCTCCCTCTTTCTCTCCCCTCTCTCTCCTCCTTTTCTTCCTCTCCCCTTCTCCTCTCTCCCTCCTGCTCTCTTCTCTCTCCATCCCTCTCCTTCTCTCTCTCTCTCCTTCACTCCTGTCTCTCCCTCTCTTCCTCCCTCCCTCTTCTCTCACCCCCTCCCTCCCTCTCTTCTCTCCCCCCACCCCCGTGTACACCAACACTCCTGTTTGCTTTGCAGGTCCAGAGTTAGCGATGGAGCTTGAATTCCTTGCACAAACCATCAAAATGACGAGATTCTTCTTAAGACCTTAGAAGGCCGACTACAATCAAACCAAATAAATCACTGGTTTGACTCCAGGAGCTAAATCCGATCCAGATGCAACTGATCCCCAATTGCCATCTCCTCACAACTTGCTCTGACTTCAAATGCTAATTTGAAAGCTGGAAAGAGGAAGGTGTTCAACCTTCCTCTCCCAACTCCCTGGACTTTCCTGGCTCGCCATTAAAAAGATTACGATTGGGAAAGAATTTGGTTAAAATAATTTATCCATTTATATTTCTCCCACTCCTCCATGGAAACTTGGAAAGGTAATTTAAGACTTTAGAAAAAAAAAAAAACCTAACTCCTACAGCTACTTTAAAGTAAACTAAAAAGTGTTGGAAGATCTACAGATAGAATCTGAATGTCACCTTTGGCAATCCCTTGCATATTTTAAGTCATCGTTATGGCCATTCAGTGCTAAGCCAGCATCATTTCTATACAGCACGAGAGAGAAAACTTACTGAGAGCTTCCAAACAAGCTGCAGTGTAGCATATTTTGAACAAGGATCTCCTAGGGTAAAAGTGCCCAAACTTGTCAACTTTAAGACTGGTGGACTTGAACTCCCAGAATTTCCCAGCCAGTCATGACATCCACCAAGACTTCAAGTTGCCAAGGTTGGAAATCTTGGTCCTAAAAAATTCTCCTACTTAGGTCCATTAGAAACCAGGAAAAGTTACCTGTAACTGCGGTTATAGGAAGATGGGCTTCTTTCCTGGTCCTTCCTGATCTCCCCAGGGTTGGAGAAGGAGTATCTACCAGGAGATGGAGAGCCATTTAATGGAGGCAACATTGTCACTGGAGACACCCTGGAATGGGTGAAGTTTCTTGGTTCTGGTATCTGACGTAGTAGAAAAGAGACAGTAGGATGACATTACATTAAAAAAGGCCACTAACAAAGATGACTGCACAATCAATCACAAAACACTTTGCAAATATAACATTTTATAACAGATAGAACTAAACTGATTACTATGTGTGTGTGTGTGTGTGTCTATATCTATCTATAACTATCATCTCTCTCTCTCACCTTTATTATTTTAAAAATAATAGAATAGATTAGAATTCTTTATTGTCCAAGTGTGATTGGACGCACAAGGAATTTGTCTTGGTGCAAATGCTCTCAGTGTACATAAAAGAAAAGATACATTCGTCAAAAGTCAATAATCATCAGGGAAAACACTTAATGGTAGTCATTGGTTACAATAAGCAATCAAAACATATTAGGAAACGGTCAGTATAAATCATAAGGATACAAGCGACAAAGTTACAGTCATACAGTCACAAGTGGGAGGGGGTGGGGGATAAGGAGTGATGAGAAGATTAATACTAATAGTAGTGCAGACTTTGTAAATAGTTGAACAGTGTTGAGGGAATTATTTGTTTAGCAGAGTGATGGCATTCAGGGAAAAAAACATCCTTGTGTCTAGTTGTTCTGGTGTGCAGTGCTCTACAGCGTCGTTTTGAGGGAAGGAGTTGAAACAGTTTATGTCCGGGATGTGAGGGGTCTGTAGATATTTTCACAGCCTTCTTTTTGACTCGTGTAGTATCCAGGTCCTCGATGGAAGGCATTTTGGTAGCAATTTTTTCTTCTGCAGTCCTAATTACTCTCTGAAGTCTGTGTCTGTCTTGTTGGGTTGCAGAACCAAACCAGACAGTGATAGAGGTGTAGATAAAAGCAGCGAACATACCCAACACTCCTTCTCCCTCCTCTTCGCCCCACAACAACAACAAGAAGGTGTATTAGACTGGCTTTCATGCCTAAGGCAGGACTTGAACTCACAGTTGCTCAACTTGCTACAGCATAGAAACTCCCCAATTACAGGTATTCAGTTTTCCAAACGTTCATTATTAAACCTCCAGGGACCAAGCTGTTTGTCTTTTGGGGAGGGAGGCTAAACAATGGTGATAAACTCTAGTAACACAGGCCTGAGGCTAAGAGACAGATCGATCCCTGTGCATTTCAGCCGTCGGTCCTACAAAAATATACAATAATCTCACAACCCACCTTCTCCTAGGTCTACGATCTAAGCCAATGATAATGAACCGTTAGGGCTTGGTTCAGAATTCTGTCTCTATCTCCTCTGTCTGTCTGTCTCTCTGTCCGTCCGTCCATTTCCCGCCCCCCCTCAAAGACAAAAGAATAACAATTCTCTATCTCCCCCTCTATTTAGGCCACCTGAACCGCAGCACTTGGCTTCAGGTGTTGATGAATGCTGTCATGGTGTGTCACCTTTGACACCCAAGTCATAGGTTTCCCATCCCTGTCCTAGACCCTTAATTAAAAAAAAACACGAAAGATATTTAAAGGCTAGGTTTAACCCAACGATCCAAATTCTGCATCAAGAAAAGGCAAGATTTGGCCACCTGTATAAAGGATGCAAAGTTAGATAAATAACCACACAGGAAGGAAGGAAAATGGGGCAGTTAAAAGGGAGATGGAGTGAAATGTCTCACCACTCTACCCCACCCCAAAACCCCCCACAGGAATGCAATCTGGCTAACTGGCTGTTCAAGATTTCAGTAAGCCTCGCCAGCAGTCTTTCAAATAAATCTTCACAACCAGCCACGGAAGCTAGAAATACGTTTCTACAAAACTCTGCACGTCTCAGCCACCTGCCAAACTGCGTATCCAACATCCCTGGTTTTTCTGCACCCTTGTAACTGTTACGAAGACGCAGGACGGGGCTGCTGGGGGTTCGCAGGGGTTTGGAGACCTTGCAAATCCCACTCCTGGCTGGCCTACCTTGCTCCTCCCTTCCCCTCCCAAGAGTCCCCAGGTGGCCCATTTTGGATGCAGGTAAGTACAGGGTGCACACAGAGGTTCAGGGAAGACAAAAAATTGGGTCTTCTGGAGTTTGGGAAGGCTGGAAATGGGCCTCTGGAGCCTGGGAAGGACAAAAATGCCCACCCCCGTGGTGCAGGAGGCTGAGTAGGCCACGCCCACCATGGCCTACCCTCCCAGCAACTGGGCAGAGAACCCCTCGCTAAATTTTTTGAAGGCCACCCTTGCGTGAACACATAAACACAGATGGTCAAGTTCTATCAAGTCTAAATGTTCCATAGAACCACTTCACCCTTATCCAGTAATCCCCTGATAAGCCAAAATCTTTCCTGAAGAGCAGAATGCAAGCTTTCTATTGTGAGTAGAATAGTTGGGGTTTTTTGGGGGGGGTGGACATGAAACTAAAGACAGAAAGAAACCTCTTCTCAACTTTTATCCCAAACCAGAAGGAGAATCCTCACCAATACTGTTTTAAAGGCTATTAAACGTTTTTAAACACATGTATTTGAGAAAGAGGGGTAGTAAAGGTAACGGCTTATCCTGGCTTATAGTTGATCATTTATTAAGACTAGCCAAGAGGGAAATTCTTGAGAACTCTGCACAGGTCCTACCATTGATCTTACACAGGATTTTAACATTAATTGCAAAGAAGAGCAATTAAGATGATTAAAGGCCTGGAGGCTAAAAATCGTATTAAGAACGGTTGGAGGATTTGGGTTTGGCTAGTTAGAGAAAATAAGGACTGGGGAGGATGTGATAGCAGTATTCCAATATTTGAAGAGCTGTCACAAAGAAGAGGGGGTCAATTTATTTTCCAAAGCCCCTGAGGGCAGGACAAGAAACAATGGATGGAAACTAATCCAGGAGAGAAGCAACCGAGAACTAAGGAGGAATTTCCTAACAGTTAGAACGATTAATCAGTGGAACAGAAGTTGCCTTCAGAAAGTCCGCTTCATCACCGGAAGTTTTTAAGAAGAGACTGGACAGTCACTTGTCTGAGATGGTATAGGGTCTTCTGCTTGAGAAGGGGGCTGGACTAGAGGACCTCCAAGGTCCCTTCCAGCTCTATTCTGATTCTAATTTCAAAGCCAAATGCAATCAGGCAGATGGGGAAGGTTGTCATGTCAGACATATCTTTGTGTAGACACTTGGAATGCTCTTATTTCATTCTCAGTTCCCTCCCTGTAGAATGCCAACCGATAGGAAGGGTATCCACACAAGGACGACAACTGCTTAACTGCTGTGCAGAGATAACTAACGGTACCCCAGTACAGTACCACAAAGTCAACCACAATGAGTCTTTCCCATTCATTTCCCACAGGCTTTAGAAGGCGTGCGTTACCTCAGCGGAAGAAAATGCGCCCTTCGTTGCATTGAAGGTTCTTTGAGGCAACCCAACAAGACAGACACAGACTCCAGAGAATAATTAGGATTACAGAAAAAACAATGGCTACCAACCTGCCTGCCATGGAGGACCTGTATACTGCACGAGTCAAAAAGAGGGCTGTGAAAATATCCACAGACCCCTCACATCCCAGACATAAATTGTTTCAACTCCTTCCCTCAAAATGACGCTATAGAGCACTGCACACCAGAACAACCAGACAGTTTTTTCTCGAACACCATCACTCTGCTAAACAAATATTTCCCTCAACACTGTCCAACTATTTACTAACTCTGCATTACTATTACTGTTAATCTTATCATTCCTTATCACCCATCCCCTCCCACTTGGGACTGTATGACTGTAACTTGGTCGCTTGTATCCTTACGATTTATATTGACTGTTTTCTAGTATGATTTGACTGCTTATTTGTACCCTATGACTATTATTAAGTGTGGCACCTGATGATTCTTGACTCTTGACGAATGTATCTTTTCTTTTATGTCCACTGAGAGCATTTGCACCAAAGACAAATTCCTGGTGGGTCCAATCACATTGGCCAATAAAAATTCTATTCTATTCTATTCTGTTCTGTTCTGTTCTGTTCTATTCTATTCTATTTTCTATTCTATTCTATATTCTATTCTATTTTCTATTAAGTGTTGTCCCTGATGATTCTTGACTCTTGACGAATGGATCTTTTATTTTATGTACACTGAGAGCATTTGCACCAAAGACAAATTCCTGGTGGGTTCAATCACATTGGCCAATAAAGAATTCTATTCTATTCTGTTCTGTTCTGTTCTATTCTATATTCTTTTCTATTCTATTCTATATTCTTATTGTACTCTATGACTCTCATTAAGTGTTGTCCCTGATGATTCTTGACTCTTGACGAATGTATCTTCTCTTTTATGCACACTGAGAGCATTTGCACCAAGACAAATTCCTTGTGTGTCCAATCACACTTGGCCAATAGAAGAATTCTCTTCTATTCTAAAAGAATTCCACTAGATAGCATTATCAGAACAAAGGCGGCCACTTGTGCTAGGGAGTATTCCAGACCGGCTCCAGAATAGAGCTAAAATTAAATGTGTAACCCGCACTGAACTCATTTCCTGAAAGGGTGCGTGTAGGGGGTGGGTGTGGGGAGAGGAACACATTCTTGGATGGATACTCATCCTTGTTCATCCTTGCCCTGAAGCCTTGGGTGGACCTATCTGATGGCCTGATGGGGCAACAGATAGCCCAAAAGTCATCCGGTGGGAACACTCAGGCAAAGCCAGCTCCTGACCAGAAGAGGGCACTCAAATTTTTTGAGTTTTTCTAGCGCTGCGGGGAGTATCGCTCGGTATAGCCCAATTAGAAAGGGCTGCAGTAGCAGCAACAGCGGGGAAAGAACGAAAAGGAAGAGTGTAGAGCTTGATCCCCTGAGTTTAATCCATTAAGTATTTAGTTTAAGAGAAAAAATATAGGGCGTAAGATATAAGGTGGGGCAATTTATGGCTTGGAAACCCTACATTGGAGAAGAGCTGGGCTACAGTCATTTACAACAACTGAATATGAATCAACAGAGAGATAGTTAATTTCTAATGTGGCTCTGCATTGCATTAGAAAAAACTTCCAAGTTTCAAAGTAGCTCAGGCAATATTACAGGGCGGGATGCGGTATATGTGTGTGTGTGACAACAGCTCCCACGAAGATGGTAGTTTACTGACAACAGTTTAACGACTATCAAAGTCACTGAAAAAGTGACTTATGATAATTTTTTTCATTTATGATTGTAGCTGTCGATGGAGATTCTCAATCCTCCAGGTCATGGTTGTCCCAAAGGTGCTTTTTTTCAAGAGGCCACCCAAATTCCTTCTTTTTTCTTTGAAGACGTTTCGCTTCTCCTCCAAGAAGCTTCTTCAGCTCTGACTTCCCCTCCATCCAGTCAGAGCTGAAGAAGCTTTTTGGAGGAGAAGCGAAATGTCTTCAAAGAAAAAAACAAAAACAGAAAGTCCAGTTGCCTCCTGAAAAAAAAAAGCACCTTTGGGTTATGGTTGTAGCCACATCCCCAGGGAGATGTGATCAAAATTCAGGCATTTGGCAGCTGGCTCATATTTATGACGGTTACAGTGTCCTGGGGTTACATGGTGTCCTTCTGACAAGCAAAATCAATGGGGCAGCCAGATTCACTTCACAATCATCTTACTTAACAACTGCAGTGATTTACTTAAGAACTGTAGCAAGAACGGTCATAAAATGGGGCAAAATGACTGTCTTGATTAGCAACAGAAATTTGGGGCTCAATTGTGGTCGTAAGTTGAAGACCACTTGTATTTAAGATGGGAAGCATCAGGAGGATGCTAGCTGGAGTACCCAAAATCTGGGATTTGGCTGTTGCTTATCCTCCACAATTCCTCTGCAATCTCCCATCTTGTATGACCTGTAGTCACTTGCTTTAGCAACAACTATAAGCTACTTTCACACTCTTTTTAGAAATTTGAATCACACTGAGCTTTGGTTGGTTGGGCTATTGGTCTATGCATCAAAAGCAATTTCCCTGAAATGCACTACTATTAACCAGAGCTGGTAAATGGTGGGCACCCTTGCTGAGTTCCCAAAATCCAACCGATGTTCCTCAGCCAACTTGGGTGCCACAAGAGATAAGATACTTTTGCATCAAGGTGTTCTGACCCAAACTTGGTTCCAAGAGAGCAAACACAAGACAAAGGCAGCAGCACAACCTTTTAAGGTTTCATCTATGAATCCTGTTTCTTCACAGATAAAAGGCTGCTTCCAACTAATTAGCTCCGACAAGAAAGAACCTTGCCAAGTTTTTGCAAGGCTGCCAAAAACAACAGATAAGAAATATTTTACAACACAAGAGTCTTCAAATACCAACTTAAGATACTGTAATGTGCACGAGGCTGAGTTTCAAAACAACTTTGCCTTCTGCAAAGAACGTTCGTTTCACAGCTGGCTTTAATCTTCTTGAAGGAGGGGCCATTACCTTGTAGCCTTACTCCCGAGTCGCCTGTGCTGTTGTAGCTGCTCTTTCCTACAAGCAATCCTGCGTGCACACGTACTTGGCACAGGCTCCTCGGGAACCTCCTCATCGCTGCTGCCAGCCCCCACAATCTCTGAAGGCAGCAGTCCATTCCCTAATGGTCCTGGTCCCTCATCTGAGTCCTCGCTCTCCTCAGCCGTCAGCACCTCCTGCCAGCTAACCACAGTACAAGGTTATCACAAACAGCCCAGGCCATCAACACTGTCAACAAGACTGTAGCTCAGTAACAAAGAGTTATGCATACTAAACAATCTCAGGTGTAATCCCCAGCAACTTCAGGTAAGAAGTAACCAGAGAGGCAAATGATGCAAAAGATCTTTACCAAAGATCTTGGAGAATTAAGACAGACAGAGAGTCTGACTGAGTCATCTTTCTACATTCAGAACCAATTTTACCCCTTCAGGGCAAAGAATGAATTTCCATTCCATCTTAAGAGAAGCTATAAAGGTTCGGATTATACTGTTGAAAATATTACATCGAAAGTAGGCAAGATAAAAATCACTCCCGATTAGGAAAATACCTAATAGCGAAACGAGTAGTAGTTTCACTAATGACTCAAACGTTTTTAGAAGCTCTGAATTGCTTGACCGGGAAACAAGAATGCTTTGGTGCTGTGTGGGCTATACGTTCCTTGGCTTAATTTGTGCCAACTCCACCCATTTCTAGTCAAAAACAGAGGTGGCCGAGGTGATGCATGGCACCGCTTTCTCATGGCTGAATTATTAGAAGCGGCTCCGCATGGAACTCCCTTTGAAATACACCCAGATATTTCAAAGGCCCTATAATGCTCTTAAGTGGAATTAGTCATTATGAACGTGCAACTCCCTTAGTTCAGCGTTCATGACTTCCTTTGGGTCCAATTCAGAATGCTAGTCAGTTTCCAATGGCTTAAGGGTGGGGCTACTGAAAGGATGCCGCCCCTTTCCTATAAGTTCCTTGCAGTAGTGGTGGGATTGAAAAAAAATTGCTACTGGTTCTGTGGGTGTGGCTTGGCTTGGTGGGCATGACGGGAAGGATACTGCAAAATCCCCATTCCCTCCCCACCCCACTAACCTGCTTTCCAGCTCCGTTCTCCTGGGCAGGGCAACCAAAGAAGACCCAGCCAATCAGCTGGGACTTGGGAAGTGGAGAATAGATGGGGGCGGGGCCAGTCAGAGGCGGTATTTGCCAGTTCTCCGAACTACTCAAAATTTCCGCTACTATGTAGACTTTTAGAAAATAATAAATATATAAAGATGTACTTCTTTCTTATTATATCTACAAAATGATTTTAGGATAGATTTGGGATGATAATATGAACTATTATAAAATAAACTAAGTAAATTATGATTATCTTGTAAAACATGAATAAAAGTATAGTCAAATGATTGATTAATAATGATACTAAGGTATTTAATTTTTGATTGAAAATATGAGATCATATGCAATGTAATTGTAATTGAAGACTATGAAATGGAAGCACAAAACAATTTGTAAACCAACCGGCACACTGTATGTACACATGTGGAAGACAGCTTGATGTTTTTATGTTTTGTTCGTTTGTTTTTAAAAACCAATAAAAATTAAAAAGAAAAAAAAATTCCACTACCGGTTCTCCAGAACTGGTCAGAATACCTGCTGAATACCACAGCCTAGTTCCTTGTCTCATTAAGATCTTCTGGAAATGCAGAACAAGCATCGTTTTCACAAGACAAAACATCTGGATAGGAATAGACATACACACACACACATCTGACTAAAGATGTTTGACAGAACCAGAAGGTTACACACAATGCAGTAGGTGGTCCCCACTGAGATGTTTTAAAAACATTTCTGAAACCAGCAGAAAATGGCATAACTGATTTTTTGGGGGGTGGGTGGGTGGAGGGGGGGATGATAACATCTGCTTAATTTCAGTGATAATTGGCGACCAGCTGAAAAGAAATTGCTTTGCGGCTACAATTTTCCCTCCCCTCATGTAAACCATCGCATGCTTGAGGAACTCCGATGAATGAGGATTGTCTGCAAGGGTTTAGGATGGAGCCTTTGAGAAGATAATTCCCACTCTCCCTTTTTAAGCCAGAGAGGTCTGTCATAGGTATGTGGAAGAGTCACATTAATGGGCTTGGTTGCAGAGTACAGAGGATGGAGTCAGGCGTGCATTCCTGCCTTGTGTTTTCACTGCTCCCTAATTCGGTTGGCTAACCTTCTCCAAGACGCCAAGGAATTGCAGCTTATTATTATTCTCCCCTTATTCCTTTCAACTGCTACCGTAGAACAATTGGGATGAAAACAAGTGTGAACGATTTGCTAATAATCCAGTCTAAATGCAGTGTTCAAACCATGATAGCACGTATATCTACTAGTATCAGTTTTTTGGGGACTGGAGATACCCCCCCAAATCAATTACAATCGTGAAGCTCCTATCTTGCTTTCTTCAGCATTTACATTTCTGGGTTTTCCGAGCAGCCTGTTCTCCTCCTGGCCCCCAATTTGAGCCGTTCCTTAACTCAATACCCCCCCATACACACACACACCAGCACATTTGCTTGCCAATAGAAGCCAGGAGCATTGTGATGTGGGCCAGCTGGCATCAAGCCACATCCATTTGAACTACACCTCAGGCTCGACCAGAGCTTCCACATATGCTTGAGATTCAGCTGGCTGCTGTAGAGGATTTAATCCAGCATCAAACAGCGGGGACCACTGGAGAGGCCCACCGGTGAATGGATCATATTCGTGGCAGCTCTAATGGGACGCCTCCCCTCTCCAGTTCTATGTCAGCCTTAGTAAAGCCTGAAAGATACTCTTGGCAGAATCCACCTGAATGAAAGCTCTCCGCACAGGTAAACACACGATACAGATTAACGGAATTTAAGAAGGGACCTTGGAAGTCTTTGGAACCAATGCTCTGTTGAAGCAGGAGAGCAAGTGGGATTCAAATTTTTAACAACCAGTTTTGTGGGCGTGGCTTAGGTGGTGGGCGTGGCTTGGTGGTCATGTGACTAGCTGGGTGTGGCCAACTCAACATCACTCCCATCGAGGCACGCATCTCCTCGCCTGGCCTCTCATGACTGTGGAGATGCTGCAACAGTCGTAAGTGGGGAAAATGGTCATAAGTCCCTTTTTTCAGTGCCACTGTAACTTTGAATGGTCACTCCACACAAGCAAAGTACCAGCAAAGGAGGGGAAAAAAACTCCAGAGAAGTTCCTGGGACAGGAAGTCTAGTCCTGCCAAGAATGTAATAAGGGTTAACATGAGAGGCAGTTTCTGTAAGCAACGCCAGAATGTTTCCTTCCTGCCTTCCTTACAGGATTAGGCCAGTCATTTCTTCTAACAACCGGTTCTCCGAACTGCTTAGGATGTTAACTGGTTCTAGTGAATAGGTGCGAATTGGTAGAATCCCACCCCTGCCTATACCAGTAGTGGCAAACCTGTTCAGCACCGAGTGCCAAAAAGGGAATGCGCCTCCATGCACGTGCGCATCAGAAACCGGAAGAGCAGCTCCCTGGCACGCCATGTGGAAGCGCCAGAAACCAGAAGCTCAGCTTCCCAGCGCATGCATGCATACCGGCCACCTGGTCTTCCAGTTTCTAACATGCCTGCGTATGCGAAGACCAACCGGCTGACACGCATGAGTGCGCCAGAACCCGGAAAAGCACCCGGCGACGGCTGGCGTTCCCGGAGAAATGGCTCTGAGTGCCACTTCCAGCACACTTGCCATAGGTTTGCCACCACGGCCCTATACCATTCTGGACAAAGGGCAGTCCAAGCTCTTCTTTAAAAATCTCCATTGATGGGACAGGCCCAACTTCTGGAGGCAAGTCCTTCTTCCATGGATTAATTGGCAGGAAATTCCTCCAATTTCTCTTTCATGATCTCCCATCCGTTACTTCTTCTCCTGCCCTCAGATGCTCTGGAGCAGTGGTCGCCAACTGGTGGACTGGGGACCACGGGTGGGCCACGAGAAAGTGTTGGTGGTCCATAGAGAAATGTCACCCCCAAAGTACTCCCCAAAGCAATTAATCCAGGCTGGGAAAATCCCCCACCCCAATTTCCTACTGATCGATCATTCTTTATTTGGGATCGCAGGATACCGTCCCTCTCTCTCTCTCTCCCCCTGAGAATGGAGCTGAAAAGCAGGTTAGTGAAGGAATGTGGCTGTCTTGGAGGGGGTGGGGTGTGTGTGTGTGAGGGACCTCTGTGTGTGTGTGTGTGTGTGTGAGAGAGAGAGAGAGAGAGAGAACATCATTACCAGCCATCCAAAGTTAGATCAGACGTCTCTCTCTCTCTCTCTCCCACCAACGTCAGCAAGCCACCATCAGTCAAAATTCATATTAGTGGTCCGCAGGATTTAAGATTATGAGTTTGGTGGTCCCCAAGGTGCAAAAGGTTTGGCAACCCCTGCTCTGGAGAATAGGTTCCTTGTGACAACCCCTCAAATATTGGAAGACTGGCATCGTGTCACCCCTAATCCTTCTCTTAGTTAGACCAAGCCTACCTAGTTCCCTCAGTTAAGATGGATTTGACATGATACTCACCAGGGCTGGGCTGTTGGGGATTCGCCGGGAGTTCGGGAGAGCCCCCTTGCTAAGATTCTGCACAGTTTGGAGAACCCCCAAATCCCACTCCTGGCTGGCCCCGCCCACCCCTCCCGTCCCCTCCCAGGAGTCCCCAAGGGGCCTGTTTTGGATGCAGGTAAGTGCAGGGTTCCCGCGGAGGCTCAGGGAGGGCAAAAAACGGGCCTCCCAGAAATTTGGGAAGGCCGGAAATGGGCCTGTTTCCAGCTTCCAGAGAGCCTCCGGAGCCCGGGGAGGCCATTTTTGCCTTCCCGGGCTCCGGAGGCTCTCTGGAAGTTGGAAACTCGAGGAGGCTTGAGGAAAGCCTCCGGAGCCATGGGAGGGCAAACCCACCCCCCAACTGTGGTGCAGGAGGCTGACTAGGCCCCACCCACCATGGCCCCGCCCACCCAGCAACTGGGCAGAGAACCCTTTGCTAACTGATGCCGACTCTTTTCTAACACGCATCTTTTAATGCTTCCAAGTATATTGGGGGTTGCTTTGCTCCTTCTCTTCCCAACCTCTAGCAGCTTCTTAATCTAAAGACACATTTTTTGCTAGACAAATAGTAAATCCTCCTTGGCACTCCAGCTGCTCCTGCTTAAAAACATTGGAGACAGAAGGGGTGGGGGAGAAGTCCTTCCTAAACAGAAACAAATGTGTCTGGGAACAGCAGACTGCAGGGGACTTGACAGAAAGACGCTCATCAGCATTGCCTGTGATCTTCTTTCGTTCCCCCACCCACCCAAGAAAAACCAAGGAATCTGTCAAGATAAAGGCAAAGGTTCCCCTCGCGCATATATGCTAGTCGTTCCCAGCTCTAGGGGCACGGCTCATCTACGTGACAAAGCAGAAAAGCCAGCGCTGTCCGAAGACGTCTCCGTGGTCATGTGGCCGGTGTGACTAAATGCCTTTGAAGGCGCACGGAACGCTGTTCCCTTCCCACCAAAGGGGCCCCTATTTTTCTACTTGCATTTTTTAACGTGCTTTCGAACTGCCAGGCTGGCAGAAGCTGGGACAAGGAAGGGGAGCTCACTCCGTGATGCGGCGCTAGGGATTCAAACCGCCGAACTGCTAATCTTTCTGATCGACAAGCTCAGCGTCTTAAGTCACTGAGCCACCACGTCCCTCTTCTGTAAGAATAGAGAGTTTCAACAGAGACAGTCTGGTCTTGCCTTCCCCAACTTGGTACATTCTGATCTTTTAGGTCCGACGTCCCATCAAGCTGTTCCTCCTCGGTGGCCTCCTTTCCTCTCTAGTGAGGGTCTCTGATTCTTGACCCCAGAATACCTACCTATCTTACACACTTAGCTAGCTTCATGTTGACCCTCTGTCATCAATCTTTTCATATTGATCTATGGGGTTTTGTTAAATCATTTCCATTTTCCTAGAGACCTGCAGAAAAAAATACATCATTCTCTGGAATGCAACTCATTGTCTGGATATTCCACATCATCTCCCCTAAGCAACCACTTCAGACACAGTCTTAAGTCTGCTGCCTTTTTATAATCTATTCTGATCTAGAAGATGATAGTTTAACTCAAGGGTCTTCAAACTTCTGAAAAATTCAATGGCTGCATTCTATACCAGGGGTCTCTACCCTTGGCAACTTTAAGACTTGCGGACTTCAACTCCCAGAATTCTTCAGCCAGCAAAGCTCTATACATTAGCTTAGACCAAGAGTCTTCAAACTTGGCAAGTTTAATACTTGCGGACTTCAATTCCCAGAATTTCTGGAGAAGGAATTCTGGGAGTTGAAGTTCACAAATCTTAAAGCTGTCTAGCTTGAAGACCCCTGGTTTAACCAGTCAGACAAGGAAAGGACAGGAGAGCTACCAGTCTAATATTACTACCATTTTGTGTTGAATTATGCTGGTAAAATTAAGCACAGGGAATTATGCTGGTAAAATTAAGAAAGACAGTAACCCCCTGGTGTAGCTACATTTGAGATACTATTCAGTGAAGGTTTATTTCATCTTAGAAAAGGATAAAGCGGTAGCTCACATGGTTAGGAAGTTGGGTTGACAATCAACAAGCCCACATTGTGACAGGGTGAGCTCTCAACATTCACTCCAGTTCCTGCCAAGCAGTTTGAAAGCGTGTAAAAATGCGAGTAGATAAATAGGTACTACTTTGAGGCAATGCTGAGGTCGCAGACGGATGCTTTTAACCTGGAAGCACCTCAGTGCTCCCAACATGAATGCATGTGACTGCAACTGGAAGAAGTGCAAGGAAAGAGGTCAGTAGGCTACTTTCCTGTGTCTGGGGCTTTAGTACAGAGCAGGAATGGAGGGGGGGCTTTTTTTGTGGCCCACGGATGCATCTAACGTTTTGGGAGACTGAAAGCTTCAAACTAGATGGGGCTTACCCCATAAGTCTTTGGTCAGACTATTTTTCAGAATACACTGTAATTTTTCATTTATTTCTGATCCCCACGTGAGAAAGAAGTGCCACATCCAATTTCAGTAAAAAGGGCTTTCAAAGACCACATAGAGAGGAAAAGAAAAGGAATTTGTTTTCCAATTGCCAATTTGCTTCAAGAAAGCAAACTGGCAATTGATTCAATACAGTCAAACTAAATCTTCACCTACCTGATACATATAGTAAAGATTTGAAATACCTGACTGTAAATGTATTAACAGCGGCTAGGATTGTATTTGCTAAAAACTGGAAAAATGAGAAAATACCATTGCAGGAAGAAATTATTAAGAAAATATTGGAATGTGCTGGAATGAGTAGATTGACATTTGAAATTAGAGAACAAGAGGATAAACAATTCTATGAAATTTGGGGCCTTTTCTATCAATGGTTGGATGATAAAATACAATAATAGAATATTTAGAATTTTAGACAATAATGAATATATAAAGAGATATTTTTTTCTTTTTTATTTGATATCATATTTATAAAATGCTTTTTAGGATAGATTTGGTATGATTATATGATTTGTTATAAAATAAACTAAGTAAATTATAGCTATCTCGCAAAGCATGAATGAATAAAATTATAGTCAAGTGATTGTTTAGTAGTGATACTAGGGTATATAATTTTTGATTGATAATATGAGTTATTATATAATGTAACTGTAATTGAGACTACGAAATGGATGCACAAAAAATTGGTTAAACCAACCAACACAGTTTGTATATTTATCAAAGAAAGCTGGATGTTTTTATGTTTTGTTTGTCTTTAAAAACTAATAAGATTGTTTTAAAACAAAAAACAAAACTAAATCTTCACCTAAACCCCAAGTCATGTCTGTAATTTTCTGCCCCAGAAACAAAATGGCTACCGACTTGGAGGTCTAATTCTTTTCCTGTTTATTCCCCCCTCTTTTATTATTATGTTATTTTTTTAAGATCATAAGCCCAACAGTGGATATTGTATTATATTTTCAACCTTTCTCCAGGCTTTCCTTTGAGCTGAAAGGGCTGAAAAAATGTTTCTGGATAAAGAATAAAAAATTCAGAAAGGAAGCCTGGTTTCTCCCTTCCTACATGGAACCTCATGTTTGCTAAATGTCACTTGGTAAAGGCCAGCATTTGGGGAAGATTTTAGTTGAAAAATGAATCTTACACCCTCTTAAATATCTCTCTAGGCATCCAAACTATCTGAATACTAGCTCAATACCCATGCTTCGCTAAGAAACTATGTGGTTGGGCTTTGTTTTGGGGGAGGAAAATAAGGGGGGGAAATTGTGCCTCTGCCTACCAGCATCCATCAGTATTTATCTGGCTAGCATCCTGTCAGTGTGTGAGAGAGTTGAGGGCCGTTTGGAAACTGAAACAGAATTTGTTGTGTGAGCAAGGAGACTGGGTGTGGCTTAGCTCAACTGTTCTGTACTAAAGCTGCTTTGTGCTGTGAAACTAAAACTGAAACTCCTTTCTTTTGCTTGTGTTTTGCATTGGGAAGAGATTTCTTTTCGGGTGGGGAGGGGGAGTAGAACTCCTTAGCATCAGAGCGTGTTAATAATAATAATATAGGAAATACTAATGCTCTGATGGTCATTTCGAAAAATCCTTTCTTAGTGAGCACCTAGAAGCCAAGAGGAACCTACATGCCAAATGTCAAGTTTGTAGGCCTTACGGTTCTGTGATGATGCTGAGTGGTATTTCACACACACACACACACACACACACACACACACACACACACACACAGACAGACACACAGACAGACACAGAGAGAGAGAGAGAGAGAGAGATGATAGATGATAGATAGATAGATAGATAGATAGATAGATAGATAGATAGATAGATAGACAGACAGACAGACAGATAAAGATAGATGATAGATAAAGATAGATGATAGATGATAGATAGATAGATAATCGATTACGAGGGGGAGGAAAAGGACATCTATAGCAATCTAAAATAGCTTCCTTTCTTGTTCTGGAACCCAAGCTGAACAGAACGTTCTAGAAGTAACATTAATTCCTGTGGTCTCCCTTTCTGGGAAGCTGCCCTATTAAGGAATTTTCTGGGGGAAGTAAGATAAAGGAGACCCAGCCAGGCCCAAACATCAGCTCATCAGCCTCCAACTTTCAAATCTGAGCCCTCAGCACAAGGCAACCGCTGGGTTAGAGGAGGTCGACCGAAGCCAAGCCAAGAACTAAAGCAAATAAATATTAGAAGGGAAAGAAAACGATGAGGAGAAAGCGAGACCTTGTAGAGGCTGGGATGACGAAGATGCCAGTTGGCAAGCGGTATGTTTTGAGCCAACCTCTCCTCCCAAACATTTGGGCTTGAAAAACAGCCCAAGGAATCTATCAAAAACACAGACAGGCCAGCCTGTGCAGCCAAAGCAAGGAAACAAACAAGAATTCCAACCCAAGAGCAACAGCAGAGGGGAATGCCAGGACACACACCGGCATGGAGACAAGACCTCAAAGACCATAGGAGGACGGACCGAAAAAGTTCCTTAGCAGGGCAGAAGCATTCCAGAAGATCACCCTGGGAAGCCTTCAATACAACCGGCGAGGAGAAAATGCAGCCAAGGCCTTGCATCTGTGTCGTGGAAATAATCCTAATGATAATAATAACGACAAGTCAACAACAAACGAGTGCTTTCAGTGGTTCGGAGAGTCCCAGGTTCATTAACTCATATTGTCACAAAAAGACATTTTATGACGTCTCTTCACCCTTAACACAGGTGAAAGACCAAACCTGAGAACTTGCCTAAGGCCACCAAAGTGAGTTCACAACCACGTTAAGATTCAAAATGGAGCTTCAAAGCTCAGTCCTGCAGCCGTAACGCCACATCCACCGGCATTCTCATTTAAATATTGTCCCCTAAATCAGGAGGGTCTCCAACCTTGGCAGCTTGAAGACTTGTTGGACTTCAACACCCAGAATTCCTCAGCCAGCCTCTGAGGTGAAGTCTACAAGTCATAAAGTTGCCAAGGTTGGAGACCCCTGCCCTAAATGATGTTCTGAACATGTTCTGGCAAAAACAAAAAAGAGAGAGAGAGAGAGAGAGAGAGAGAAAGAAAGAAAAAAACATTGCAGGATGAAAATTCTTGAGAGCTAGAGACTTGCCAAATCTAGACTGAACAATGTACAAAAGCATTAAGTCCAACCAGTTTGATGTGTCCTTCAGGGCTCAGGATTACATTGACTAAGGGTGGAGAAAAATGTTGAGTTGAATATTTTTGTTAGATTATAGTTTCACAGGGCAGGGCAATATCTTTTGGTTCTGACATCTGCTTAAAGCCTTGAGGATGTAAGCAACTGATTTATGGGTTTAACTGAACTACTGATTTGAATAAACGAATGCAATAACATCGCAGCCACGGAAATTGCATGAGGGAAGCAGATTTGTCTCAGTGGATTTAAATCTGAAGGCTTCATTTCAGAGTTACACAATCTTCAATTGTGTTGACCCTTTTGTGTCTCCTCACCCCCCGCCCCCCCAGTGGAGGCTGGAACTGATCTTCATCAAACATAAGAAGGTGGGGGGAGGGATTAAGAGTGCTTGAAAGTTTTCTCATGGGAAAATACTACAGGGAGCCTAACCATCAAAGCGATTCTGATTTTCAAGAAATAAATAGATATACATTTTTAAAGCTCGATGGTGAAAGAAGGACCAGGGGTGACATGAGAACGGTGTTCCAATATTTGTGTGCCACAAAGAAGAGGGTGTCAAGTCTATTTTCCAAAGCACCCGAAGGCAAAACAAGAAGCGATGGATGGAAACTAAACAAGGAGAGAATTAGCGTGGAACTAAAGAAACATTTCCTAATGGTGGGAACCGTTAGCCAGTGTAATTTCTTGTCTCCAGAAATTGTGGGTACTCCATCACTGGCGGCTTTTAAGAAGAGACTGGAGAGCCACTTTGTCATAAGGTCTCCTGCTTGAACAGGGGGTTGGACTAGAAGACCTCCAAGGTCCCTTCCAACTCTTGTCCTTCCGTTCTGTTTCACGTAGGGGAGGTTAGCAATTCCCATAGAGATAACTTGATTTTCTATAGAAGTTCTCTCGTGTTTAATTCTATTGATTAGTACAGCCATGGACATCCTGCCCGTATCTACATCAATATGCTTCAAATCCCATCCCATCCCCATTAAAAAAAAATGAATATTGCTTCTGGCTGAATAAGGAAGAGAAGCACATTTTTTTTAAAAAAAAGTAGTAAGTGATTGAGAAATACATTCAAGCAAAAACAGCAGGATGCAGGAATGGGCAACCTTTGGCCAATCAAAGACAATACTTAATATTTCTGATGGCATTAAAAAAACAACAACTAGTGAGCAAGAAAGCAACACAAGATGAGTGGGGCCAGGATCATATATGTGGGCAGAAGAACCAATATTTTCCATTTATTTTCCAAGATGTTTGGTAGGGATGGGTAGGTTGCCTTCAATTTGGAAGTGTGCAAAGGCTATTTTAGGATGGTATAAACTATTGTATAGAGCAGAGGTCTCCCAAACTTGGCCACTTTAAGACTTGTGGACTTCAACTCCCAGAATTCCATGACTGGAGGAGGAATTCTGGGAGTTGAGGTCCACAAGTCTTAAAGTGGCCAAGGTTGGAGACCCCTGGTATAGAATACGGCCATTGAATTTTTCAGAAGGCTCTGAGAATTGTAAACCTGAGCGCAAAGGACCCCGGCCTAGAAGACAACAAAACATTGTTGGTGTTCTACTTACAACTACTTGTAAATAAAAGAGTGGAGGAGGTGGAGAAGAAGTATAACCTGATTACAATTCTTTGAGAGCCAAGACCTTCTCAGGTAGTCACTAATATGATTAAAAAGCTTAGCTACTTAAACTTCAAGTTGTCTAGATTCTAGTTGCAACTCTAAGCATCATGAGATGCTGTCCACCAGGGGTTCCCTCATGACGTACCTGAACAGGTAGATCTCTTTGGCTGAGGCAATCACAGATTTACTTCAAAATATATTTTAATAGGCCTCGGGAGGAAGGATTTTACACCCTGCCCCTTGTGTAAAAGATGCAAGCAGCATCTCCCTAAACTGGTTTGGCCTCTCAGGATCCCATTGGTTGCTTGGAGACATCAGACAGGTAAAAGCAAACATCCCCAGCCAGCCAGGTGTGCTGTGGGCTGCAGAGACATGTGCAAGGGAGCAGCCAGTTCAAAGCAACAAGATCAACAGCTGAGACATAAGCCTGAAGGGCCAACAAAGGCTACAGAAGTCCCTCGGTTAGCTGAGAGCAAGGGAGACGAATGAGCCATCAGCTTAAGAGTTGATAATACAAGTTCTATAAAAAGGGAAAGAGAATAGCAGGCCGAATCACTGTTAAGTACAAATAGTTTTTTCCCCCAACCGCTTTGATCACGTTACACAAATATTAGCTGACTATGAAAGAAGTAATGATAAAATGGGCTCAAAATTTCGATTATGAGTTAGACAATTGGCAAAAGTTATGGGAAAGAAATAGAAAATTAACACTGGCAACTTTGTATAAAGAGAACCAATATAACATGTTTTACAGATGGCATTTTCCTCCAACTAGATTGGCCAAAAATAGTAAAAGTATGTCGCCACATTGTTGGAAATGTAACATAGAGATAGGAACCTATTATCATATGTGGTGGAAATGTATAAAAGCAAAAAAAAAAAAAAAATACTGGTGAAAAATAAAGGTTTGGATAGAAGAAAGTTTTGGTTAGCCAGAAAGTAGAGTTCAGACCAGAAACATTATTACTGGGAATTATTAGAGAGAAATACAGTAAAGGAACAATATATTTAATGATACATATAATAACAGCTGTGAGATTGGTGTATGACCAAAACTGGAAGAATGAAGATACCCTTATAGAAAGTGAAATAATAAGGAAAATATTAGTCTGTGCAGAGATAGACAGACTAACTTTAGAAATCAAAGATAAGGGTGAGACGGAGTATTATGAAGTCTGGAGTAAAATGTACCAATGGCTAAAGTCAAGGAAAAAGAAATAAAGGGTTGACGCTCTAAAGGAATGAAAGTTAAAGTTTGGTAAACCAAAGAGAATGGAATATAATGGACAAATACGAGATGATACGAATGCATGAGCATAAAAGATGGTTGTAAATATGTATATAATTGTATATAAATGTAAATAGAAATAATATACAGCTAGCACTACACTAATAACATAAGGGAAAAAGGAAATTAACTGTTATGTGTATCTCTACACTATAGCTTGTATGGCCAAAATGATAGCCAAGAAAGTCGCATTGTGTTCAATTGTTTTTTAATGTTTATTCAATAAAATTTACTTAAAAAAATATTAGCTGACTATGCTTCTATGGGTATATGGCTCCAATTATAATGGCTCCTGCTGCTAAGGCTATTAAAGAAGCAGAAAATTCAGCCAAGAATGTGGGTTTAACTGCAGTTCTTGCAAACTCTCCCTCTAACCTTTTCTTTCCATGCGCCTTCTGGTTTTTTCCCCACAGTCAAACTGTTTCCTATAAATCACCTGTGTCATAAATATGCTCTTTTCCAGAACAAAGTGCTCAGAGCAGCTGTACTCATATATTGTCTCAAGATTCCAAAAAGATCCCAAAAAGAGTTTGAGCTCACACTTTTTTTTTTTTTTTACCTGTCTGTTGCTTGACTCCTGCTGACTCTGAAGAGAAGTCTCCATTGACTGGAAGCTGAAGGAAAGAGCAAAGAAACACGGAAAACAGATTTGCTTATTATGGGTAAGAAATGGGAAGAAGTATAAGCTTAGAGTAGTGTTTCTCAACTTTAGTCATTTTAAGATGTGTGGACTTCAGGTTCAGAGTTCCCCAGCCAGCTACGTTGACTCACGATGGCTTTATGACTGCACTAGCTTATGACAGAATTCCAGTCCCAATTGTAGTGTAAGTTGAGTGTAAGTATACACATTAAGTAACAAAAGAAATCTTAACACTAAATAATGAGTTCAAGACTGAAACTTGTAACTAATATGTACTTCGGTGCGAATTGTAATGGTTCTTTTTTTTCTTAATCTTATATCAACTTTGGATGAAAAGATACAAATAATTTTATGCCTGTAATTCTCAAGGGCAATTATTTTAAAAAAATAAATTCTCGTTCTTCTCAGTACTTTAAGCCAGGGATCTTCAACCTTAGCAACTTTAAGACTAGCGGACTTCAACTCCCAGAGCAAAGCTGGCTGAGGAACTCTGGGAGTTGAAGTCCGCTAGTCTTAAAGTTGCCAAGGTTGGAGACCCTTGCTTTAAGCAACACTTTAAACATAAGAGAATGTTAATAATTCTAATCATATTATGTATACTTCATTTACTATTATTTCTGGAAGCCCTCCATTAACACTGATTCCCCAATTAAACAAACATATTATTTTTAATGCATTTACATCCTGCCTTTTCTTCTGAAAATTGACAAAGACCTTTTTTTAGATGCAGGGGTGGTCATCTTTCCTTCCCCACTCAACCAATTCTGTAAAATATGTTAGATATGGAAGATATGGCTGGCCCAGTATCTCTTAGTGAGCACCACTGTCTATTTCAGAGGTCTCCAAATGAGGCAACTTTAAGATTTGTGGACTTCAACTCCCAGAATTCCTCAACCAGCTATGCTTGGTTGTTGGAAGTCCACAAGTCTTAAAGTTGCCAAGTTTGAGGACCCCTGGTCTATTTGAACACAGGTCTGCTCATTTCTAGGCCAACCTGTTCAAAACTATACTACAATTCTTCACGAATGCACCTTCAATGTAAAGAATTCATTGCAACGAAGTGTGCTGTCAGACAACATAATTGCACCCAAGTTCCTCCTGATCTAAGAAGGTGCATTTTTCACCCTACTAGCTTTGGGTGGATGATTGCCAAGGATGTTGTTCTCTACATCTTTCTTTTGACATTTGTATGAGCAGACTCAACGGACTTTTGATCCGATTCAGTCCCTTCAGGGCAGTAACTCTATTGAATTCTACTGTATAGTGCAATATGAATGCAATGTCAGAGGTTTTCAATTCAACTGTATAGAATGCGAAGGATGAGTGTTTGTGTTTATTTTCATAGTCCTAATGTACACTGAAGGTGGCATTTAATTTCGTTGTACAAGGTGCAATAACAATAAACTAAACTATATTAAAAGTGTTGTCTACCTGCGGCTGTTTATCACAGGCTCCCCTCTGATCTCGGTGGGCAGACTGGGTCTCACTGGGCTGTACGGGCTGCCAGGTCGGTACCCAGGAGATGAAGGACTGTAGGGGCTGGTGGGCCGTGGACTAACGGACGCCGGGCTTGAGTAGGAAGATCTCACTGAATTCTGACCGTTGTCTTTAGTTCTCACCACATCCTGTTGGGAAAGGCAAACGTAATTAAAAAAGAAAAACAAGTTCAGAAGAATAGGCTGCATAAAGAAAATCAAACAGACATCAACTACTGTGGCCCAAATTAACACTAGTTGTTCTTTTATAGCATCCCAAATTGGATGACTAAGATCATTCTTCTTCCCTAACAATGAAAGGAGCCCCACCTTGGCTGGCTTCTTCCCACATATTAACTTTTGAAGAAAAGTCATGGTGCCAAAAGGACCAGTGATATGATTATTAACCCAGGGCAGTATACCGGTTGTAGCTCCTCCTCCACACACAGGCAAAACAAAATTGGTGTGAGAAGCAGTGTAATTTGTGGCCCTCTTAATGAAGTTGGATTGATTCTCGTCAGCCCCATCTGCTGTGGCCTGCCAGTGGCCAGCAGAGCTGGCGGTAGACTCAGATAGCGAGGAGGTTGGGGAGGAACATGGGCCTGGGGAAGGCTCTGATGAGGGCTCTGCGTCGGAGGCAGAGATGGGGCCAGGGCCGCCCGACAGTTATCAGCTGCCTTCGGAGTCGGAGATCGGTGGGGCAGAAGAATAGCTGGAGCCTGTTCCCAGTGTGCGCATGCACAGAGCTGCCAGAAGAAGGGAACAATTAAGGAACAAGGGTCAACTCAGAAACGCATCAGTGGATGGTGAATGCCCCCTCCTATAGGGTATAAATAGGAGTGAGAGGGGAGTGGTGCTTGCAGGAGACAATTCATTAGGGTGGAGATCTGTTCCTGACTCCTTGCCAAGTATTGCCTGATACAGAGTGGCGTTTGGAAGATATCGGCCTGGCAACTCTCCCAGCCTGATAAAGGTCTGTAGTGGTGCAATCACTTGAAAGACTGTTCGCTGGGACTGTGCTGGAAAATGAATGAGAGGAATTCACTTCAACCTAAATAAAAAGAGTTTTTATCAGGATGAGGAATCAGCTTCTAGCAATCTGGAATGAAATGAGTCCTTACCTGAAATCGTATGGCCAACATCTCGGGGGAACTTTCGCCATTGGTCTGGCTGGGAGAAAACTGCTGTGACCTTTGACAAGACAAGAGGACAGAGGCAGATGGTTAAGAACAAAAGTATCTTAAGCAATCAGTTGACTGACAGGTTCACCAACCCACTTGTGAAACAAGGGGCGTCCTAAATCTCCCCCTCACAAAAAATATTGAAATTGATGAGTTTTGTCAATTTCTTCTTCTAGTTCAAGTGAGAAGAAGAAAAATAACATTGTGGTGACTATGGGTGAGAAAGTACCGGGTCCAAGGAGGACACTGTTAAGGGAAGGACTCAGACAACGGACCTCTCAATGGAAATGAGGTCTCCTCCAAGACCCTGTGCTCATGAATGAAAGTAAATATACATGTCTCAGGATAATACTGCAAGATTGAATCTAGGTTGCTGTCTGGAACCAAAATTTTAACTCTTCCAAGCTAAACATCACTACAGTCAATGAAGTGCTAATTTATTTCTACTTCACCAAGTACTTAGGAGCCGAGGGCTTTGTAGCCTAAGGAAACAAGAGCCCATGGCCAGCCACCAACATGCCAATCAAACAATAGGAACGCATCACATAAATACGACTGACAGAATAGCCCAAAGCATATATTCCGCTAGGGAGAAAATGGTCTTCGGTACAAATTCAAAAGCTCAGAAGAGAAAAATCTCTCGTATCGGTGACCAACCCAACTTGATCTCTCCGCATTTGGTTGTTTTCTTGTAGACATCTCATCACCCAACAACCACCCAACTTTCTTTACCTAGTTTGGAAATGAAGCATCTGCAAGAAAAACAAGCCAGCTCAGAGAGCCCCAAAGACCTCACAGTCCAAGCCAGAGCTACAAAAATAGTCTCTTCTATTAGGAAAGGAAAAGTAATCGGTGCTCGCTTTCTTGGCACAAATAAGAGGCAGGAGAAGGCACTTGGCCAACACCATTGCCAAAGCCGAAAATGGCCTGGAATCTCCTCTCAGCCATTTCTCAATCCAGCTTCAGTTTCCGCAAGGGAGGAAACTGCCACATGGAAGAAGACCCCCTTAGATAGTCTGTCATCTCACCCACCAACACCCCACCATAAATAAATAATCCTTTCTTAACCAAGACAGCTTGCCTCTCCCACAGGGTGTTCACTCTAAGGCCTTTAAATGAAGCACAGATGGCACAATTAAGGGCTTCCCAAATAGCTCTTCGCTCCCGCCAAGGATGCAAGAGAGACAGCTTCTTAACCGTGGATTAAAAGAGGGTTCTGTCAATCCCAATTACCTTACATCAGAAGAGATGCTGACTCCAGACCCAGAACAAGGGGAGATTTGGGGTATCTCCCCACCCCTCCAACTCCAGACACACTAAAATTGGGAGCAGGGAGCGGGTGAGGGGACAGAGTGGTTCCTTTTATAGCCTCTCAACAAGAATGCACTTTGATGTAGCTGAGAGCTGGGATTCATTAAAGAGAATTAAACTATGGAGGGGGTGAGAGAGCGAAAGAACCAAACTGCAGTGAGGAGGAGACGAGGGGAGACGGTAGAGCAAGGGGTGTCCAATATTGGCCATCTTAAGACTTGTGGGCTTCAATACTGACTCCAACTACTGAGCCGCCTCTTCTCCTAGCACAGCAGGCTGGACCGACACCTTGTAGATCGAGTTGCCACTATCTGTTTCATGCAAAGTGGGAGAAAGAAGGTAAAAATCTCACTTACAAAAGCCACGCCTTTAAGTCAAGCATCAATAGAGCCTCTACGTCACGGCTGTCAAACTCAAGGCAGATCTGGCCTGCAGGGTATTTAGATCACCCTAGAAACAGCAAAGCACCAGTCCACGGTGACTCTGCAGGCGAAAACGGAGCTCAGGAGGGCCACCTGCGATGACCCTCCTGAGCTCCTTTTTGCTGGCAGGGGGTTGCAGGAGGCCGTCACAGCCGAAAACAGAGCT
Organism: Pseudonaja textilis; assembly: GCF_900518735.1. The sequence goes on from NW_020769648.1 coordinate 40,117, forward strand.
TGGGAGCCTGTTTTCACTAGCAGAGTGAAAGGCGCCCTCGACCCAAGTGAAGTCGAGTTGGCCATGCCCTCCCCAGCCCCCCCCCAGTCAAACACAACCCTGATGCGGCCCTCAATGAAATTGAGTTTGACACCCCTTCTCTGTACGCCAGAGCTGTCCAACCTTGGTACCTTTAAGACTCTTGGATTTCGACGCCCAAAATTCCCCAGCCAGCCTTGCTCCATAGTCTAACACTGTTGATGGGCAACCTTAAAGGATGTAAGCCGTGGTGGTATGCTGCCGGTTTGGACCGGTTCAGACGAACTGGTAGTTTAAAAAAAACCAAACACCTACAATCCTCCAACAATCAGCTGAGAGGATGAGAAAAGCACAGGATTGGCCCTCCTATTGGTTCCTGCTGCAGGTCTCAGCTGGTGTGGGAAAAGTGGCACGCCAACGTTAGGCAAAGTACGCCCACCAAGCCACGCCCACCAAACCCGTGGTAAAACAATTTGATTCCCACCACCGGGTGTAAGCTCAGGCTTATTAATTGGAGCCTATTCTTGGAGGCAAGTAGGTTACTACAGTGACTAGGAACGGAATGGGATAGAGACCAGCAATGCAATTATAGCCTCTTCCACAATGTACTTTTATCAGTCCTGGAGAATGTTCCTTGCGGGGTGTTAGAGGATTCAGACTTTCTCCCTTTGGCATCTGGCACTGCTAGAAACGCACAAAGTCACTCGTGTAAGTGTGAAGCTCTCGCATTCCTCTTTTCTTCTGTAATTAAATTTTGGGGAGGACTCAACCTGCCCCGAGGAAGGCGTGGAGGGCAGATTTAGGCTAAATGTTGCCAGATGGAAAGTCAGACCCTTGATAGCAGCACAACCATACAAGGATGGGCTCAGCTTTATATGGGAATAACTGACGAATCAGGAATGTTATCTCAATTATTGTTAGTCTGGCAACCTGAACAAGAGGCTAGACAACCATCTAAATATGAGCCAGCTGTGTGCAGCCAATGCTATCCAAAGTTGCATTAACAGAGGAATCAAGAACAAGTGAGGTACTAATGCCACTCTATAAAGCCTTAGTAAGACCACACCTAGAGTCCTGCATCCATTTTTGGTCACCACACTATAAAAAAGATGTTGAGATTCTAGAAAGAGTGCAGAGAAGAGCAACCAGGATGATGAGGGGATTTCAGGCTAAAACATACAACAAATGGTTGCAGGAACTGGGCTTGGCTAGTCTAGTAAAGAAAAAGACCAGGGGAGACATGATAGCGGTCTTCCAATATTTGAGGGGCTGCCACAGAGAGGAAGGGGTCAAGCTATTTTCTAAAGCGCCTGTAGGCCAGACAAGGAACAATGGATGGAAACTGAACAAGGAGAGATTCAACCTGGAAATAAGGAGACATTTTCTGACTGTGAGAACAATCAACCCATGGAATAGAAGTTGCCTTTGGAAGTAGTGGGAACGTCATCCCTGGAGACTTTCAAAAAGAGATTGGACTCCCACCTGTCAGAAATAGTGTAGGGTCTTGACTTCTGGTTTGAGCTTCTTCAGCGACAGACCAAAACCTCGTCTCTGCGAGGCTTCGATCTGTGTTTGCCGCTGAAGCACCCCGAGCTGGCTGGTTTCGGGGCTAAGCCATCCCATAGAGGTGGTGAAGAGGGGGGAGACTGCCAGCAGGGTTGAGGAGAGCTGCATCTCTCCTCCCCAGCTGGCCATTACTCCCTTTCCCAAAGGCGGTTGCAGCGGTGGTCAGAAATGGCCACTGCAAAGAAGAACTCGACCAGAAAAGAATGTGCAGGAGGAAGATAAGAAGAGAAAGTTTTGGTTGACCGGGTCAAACAGCAAAAGCAACAAATAAGGTACCCTGGAATTGAAACTGTTAAAAAACAATAACATTGTTCTCTAAGAAGATTTTTAAGCTGCGAAGGAGAGAGAAAAGGGAAACGATTTGGTTTTCTCCTTTTCCTATACTGACAGCTAAGAAATTGGAAAAAAATCCACTTTGACATCAATAGGCATTTAATGCTGAAAATAAAAAGTCAAAGGGATAATAAAGATTTCTGGATAATTAAAAGCTTTTGAAAACAGGAAAGGAGAGAGGAAAAATAAAAGGGCAGGATCTGGAAGGGAGGAGACTGCCTGGAATTAAAAAAGAACTTACAGCAAAATCTCAACAAGACTTCCAAAAGATACATTCTAACTGAAATATTGCAACAAAAACCCCAGGAAGAGAAAGTCGAAAAAGAAATAAGAAGATATAACTCAGGACTATCTGGATTACTTGATGATTTCTGGATTCTCGGTTATTGTTTTGAATGACTAAAATCAATCGGGTGGTTGTTTAAAACTTTTTAAAATGGCCCTACTTCTAGAAGAACTGAAAATGGAACTTAAAAAGTACAGAGAAGATGCACAAGAAGGGAGAGGTTCTTTTGGCTTCGTATTTCAGTTTTTAGAAATGGAGATTTTGAATTATGAGAAACAAGAAGAAATGCCTGCAGAACAAGAAGATTGCGACAAAGAAGAAGCCATCTTTAATGAACAAGTAATCTTAGATGGGGGGGGGAAGGAAAGGGGGGAAAGAGAATGGAAAGTTTAAGATTGGGAAAAACAAGCCCCCTCCCCAAAAAAAAACAGAGTGAAAAATAAGTATAAAATCAGAAAGCAACAGAAGAGGGAAATGCAGAAGAGAGAATTAGAACTAGAGAGACAAGGGGTAAAAAGGGGAGGGAGAAGATGAGAGGGAAGAAAGAAAGGAAAAGAAGTTATAAAGGACAGAAGCAAAATATAGAGAAACAGGACCTATTTAGAGATAATGGGTAAAAACAATGGAAAAAGGGATTCTGCAAAGGTTCATAAGATAGTATGGTTATATTAGAATTCAGTGGAATGCTTGTCAATAAATAAATGTAACAAAAGGTATATTTAATGATTTATAAAACATATGTGAAGAGAAATAAGGGAAAAATTAATTATGGAGATTGTGTGTTTTTAAGGAAGTATGATATTTAATTGAAAAGAAGTGCTAAAGATGTTAAGATTTTAATGATTATTGATAGATCTGAACCTCGAATGGAATGAGGGTTTATAATTACATATATTTACAATCTTTCTTTTTTTAAAAAGAATATAGTGTGTATTATAAGAATGTACCAAGCAGAATTCAATTGGAAGTTATGTATTATGTATTATATTGAAGGTCATAAACTTAAGGTATATATTGAAGTTTAAATAAGAGTTGAATGGATGTAATTAAAAGATATAAAGGTGTCATACTCTAATTAGTAACTACAGGAGAAAATTTGTTTAATGAGAAAAGATAATATGAAATTGAAACAGAACAGACAAAAGTATAAATATAATGATTTGAATTGAGATGAGATAATCAAAATAAAATTGAGAAAATTAAAAGAGGGGAAAAACTATATAGAAAATGTAAAATAGTATAAGATATGGAATAGAATACAAAAAGGAGCATGAAATTGAGTTTTGTGTCTGTATAAAGAAGTTCAACCCGGGACCATGCTATTTTCAAAAAAGATGTTTTACTTGTATTTTGTGTGTGAAAACCCAAATAAAACTTTATTTAAAAAAAGAGAAGAAATAGTGTAGGGTCTCCTGCTTGGGTGGGGGGTTGGACTAGATGACCTACAAGCTTCCTTCTAACTCTGATAATCTAATCTTAATCTAATCTAAGGGAGGATTTAACTGGCTGGTTGGATTTGGAATTCCAACTTCTTTGAAACAAATAATTCCAAGATCTCCACTTTAAAAGGAGATATAATAAAGGGGGAAATGCTCAGGTTGAACAAGGAAAAGAAACGCACACAAAAGAATGTTTGTTTTTTCTAAGCTTTGCATGTTTATAAAAAGCTACAGTGAAAGATATCTCCGAAGGCATTAGACGCACGCAATCCTAGGAGAAAAATGAAGTCTCTTCTGGCATCTTCAAAACCAACATGTCAGGTGCCAGAAAGCTATTGTTTTTGCAGCGAGAGATAATATCACTACCATTTTGAAAAGTGTTGTGTCGTTTGTTGATAGAACTGACATTACATCACATTATCATAGTCTGATCAGTTCATATACACCAACACAATCAGTTCAAACATGCTTAAGCTTCTTAAAAAAGAGAGTTTGGATTAAAAGGCAGAACATAAACAATTTAAGTGGAATGCACAAAGCCAAGTGTTAACCCCCAAAAGCTTGTTTAGAAAAGCCACATCTGAACGAGTCTTCTTCAAAAGATGACAAAAGAAAGGGACCTCTGGATCTTGGGAGGAAGCACATTGGTTCCAAAGAATCAGGACAGCAAGAGTCAAGAAGTGGCGCACTCTGAAATTTCAGCCTTTCCAAATCGGAAACCCTCCAGGTGAACTACAATTACAACTCATGGAATCCCAACATTTGGCAGGGAATGATGCGAATTGCCATCAGAAGAGATGCCAGCTAATGGAAGGCTGCACTGGTCTATATAGACCCTCAAATGCTTGTCCAGATAGCTTGTAATGGTGAGAACCACGGTGGCGCAGTGGTGAGAGTACAGTACTGCAAACTACTTCTGCTGACTGCCAGCTGACTGCAATTCAGCAGTTCGATTCTCAACTGGCTCAAGGTTGATTCGGCCTTCCATCCTTCTGAGGTTGGTAAAATGAGGACCCAGATTGTTTGGGGCAAGAGACTGACTCTGTAAACCGCTTAGAGAGGGCTGGAAAGCACTGTGAATCGGTGTATAAGTAAAGCAATGTATAAATGGTACTGCTAGTTTCCTTCCTTCCTTCCTTCCTTCCTTCCTTCCTTCCTTCCTTCCTTCC
>NW_020769648.1:46668-75201 GCF_900518735.1 Pseudonaja textilis
TTCCTTCCTTCCTTCCTTCCTTCCTTCCTTCCTTCCTTCCTTCCTTCCTTCCTTCCTTCCTTCCTTCCTTCCTTCCTTCCTTCCTTCCTTCCTGTCTGTACTCTGGGACTGGGGAACAAGATCAAATAAAGTAGCAGAAAACACTACATGATTCTCATATTAAATATTAAGGTCTGGTGTCTATGGGGATTCTCAACCATCCAGGTTATGGATGTCCCAAAAGGCAACTGGACTACCTTGGGTTTTTTTCTTCCTTGAAAATGTTTTGCTTCTCATCCAAATAGCTTCTTCAGTTCTGAAAGTTTCTTTTTCAGCACTAAGGGCTAGTGGTGACTTCTTAGTAGAAGGAACAACCTAGGGCTTGTGTTTTTTTTTAAAAAAACAGCATCTCAGCTGAGGTCTATTATGTGAAGACTCCTAAAAACCAGTCAAGAATAAGTTTGGTCTCCTCTGGCATCTTCAAAACCAACATGTCAGGTGCCAGAAAGGTCTTGTTTTTGCAGCAAGAGATTAATATCACTCCCACTTTTTGAAAAGTGATGTGTCATTTGTTGATAGAACTGGCATTACATCACATTATAATAGTCTGATTAGTTCATATACACCAACGCAATCAGTTCAAACGTGCTTAAGCTTCCTAAAAGAGAGAGACGCAGAAAGAAAAAAGTCTTCATCAAAACACGATTTGCTCTTGAACCTCCTTTCTAATTTCAGTTGTCCGTTGTGAGAATATTTGGGCACTTTGGATATGTGTGTGAAGAGTTGCCTTTTTCCACAAAAGGATGGGACGGCATCCCTAAAGCTTGACTTATTTCAATGTATGCACACTTGAAATAGTGTCCAGGGTGGGCTTTGAGTTATAAAAAGCAAGGAGCCCATTTTTCTCCCCTTCCTTAACCTCCCTCCTCCCCCTAGTTAACCAGGAATAACTCATTGTTGGCTTATGCAACTTCTTTCACTTCTCTTAAAGATGTGTGAGAACCTCTTTCACCCAGGACAGGGTGTTTTCTTCTGGGAAGCTGCTGGGCAAAGTCTTCTCCGGTTTTGGAGCCACAGGCCAAATCAACACCCAAACCTCAGCTTGCCAATGCTCTAGTTGCTGACACCAAACGTCCTTGTACAAAGTCTCAGTGGGCAGCAATTGATATTTGTTTTGGAGAAAGGACTGAAAAGAGCTACGATGTCCTCTCTTTCCAATAGGGCCTTTTTAGAAAAAGTAGGGAGGAGAACTTCTGATCAACAAAGCACAAGATGTGTTATCGGCTACGACTGCCGTTGGAGTTTTCCTGGGTCCTCTTGCATAAGCTGCAGTATATTGGTGATCCCACATGAGTCTAAACAACCATTTGTCTGAAATGGTATATAGGGCAGGGGGTGTTGAACTTGATTTCATTTTTTTAAAATTTTTAAAAGAAAACTTTATTAGAGATTAAAAAAGAAAAAACACTATGTACAATACATTGAATACAATTTTACGTTGTAGACAAAATCTATATATACAAATACATAATAGATAAACATATAAAACATATGCTTCTAATCAACTAAGACGGTGTGCTTTTTTCTGGGTAATAATTTCACTACTATTCGTTCCTTATTCGGTAAACATTCTTAATTTAACTACTCCATTCATCAAAAACATACCTTTTAATATCCTGTTTTTTTTCTCTTTAATCCACTTATCCCATTTATCCCAAGCTGTAATATATCTTGAGTCTTCCTTACTCCTAAGTTTTTGTGTGAGTAGGTCCATTTCAGTGCAGTCAGGTGTTTTCTGAGTAATCAAATTATTTGTTGGCATTTGTTCGCCCGTCCAAGATTGTGCCAACGCAATTCTTGCCGCTGAGATTATATGGAGAATTAAATATTTCATTTCATTTGCATAGTCCCCTTTTAACATTCCCAACAAAAACATTTCAGGTTTGAATTCTAACTGAATACTTGTAATTTCTTTTATCCGCAGTCTAAAAAAACAACAAAAAACAAACTCAGTTTCATTGAGGGGGGCATCAGGGTTGTGTTTGACCTCGGGGGTGGGGGGAGGGGGTGGTCGGGGGCGTGACCATCTCAATGTCACTTGTGTGGTGGCCCAAGTGCTCTGCCAGCGGAAATAGGCTCCCAAGCTCCGTTTCCAGCTGCAATGGCCTCCTGCAACTCTCTGCCAGCGAAAACAGAGCTAGCTGAGGCATCGCAGGCTGGTCCTTCACTGTTTCCAGGGCAACCCTGCGGGCCAAATCTAAGCATCCCACAGGCCGGATCTGGCCCGTAGGCCTTGAGTTTGACACCCCTGGTCGGACTACAAGACCTCTGAGGTCGCTCCCAATTCTATTATTTGATGTTGTATGTTCCGAATGTAATTAGAAGGCTGCCCTTTGGTGAAGTAGCGCATCAGGCACTGGATAGAAGAAAAGACTGGCACAATCATGTAAAGCAGGATTATATTGTTTCAGTGAAAGGCAAGACCTGGGTTTTTCTGGTTTGAGCAAAAGGGACTATGCCCTTACGAGCCAGTCACAATCCAGGGTGTGGCATTTATTGGGATGATTCAGAAATTCTCTTTCCACACACCCTCAACCAGATGATGGTAGAACTTGGTCAGATGCCTCAGATGACCTAGGTAACGCCAGGGAAAGGAAGTCCTGGTGAAATCCCTAGCTCAACTTTCTCTTCTGCTGGAATTCTTAGAGCTGAGATGTCCTTGTTTTGCACCTGCCGTGGGAGCCTTGGCAAGATCTTGTTGCGCTCTTTCCTTGCGTGCTCTGGCTTGCATGTTTGGCAGGCAACGGTATCCGTATGTGCACCGGAGTGTTATGTGTATGTTTGTGTGTGGGGTGTGTGTGTGTGTGTGTGTGGAGAATCTAGGTGTGTTATGGCCATCTGTCCGTAGCTGCCTCGCCAACCAAGGTCCTGCCATTTTTGTCCGCTGCTGTGCCTTCTCTTCGTGCCATCTTCTGCGGTGTGGTAGATGCAAGGTGACCTGGGGAAGATCTGATGGCATCTTGCCACCAGCCCCAAAACTGACAGACTGAACTTGAGCAGTTCAGCAAGCAACATTCCTCTCATTCCAGGGATTTTCAGCTCATCCTCTTCTCCCCACCTTTGAACATGCTGCGCCCAACCCACGCTTGTCCTGGGGCACCTGAAGCTTTGTGAGTTGGCTCAATGTTTTCAGCTGGTTGGCTTCTTCAGCCGTTGGTGAGGCTGATTTTTCCGGTTTAGACCTCTCCATACCAGAAATCATGGTTGGAATTTATTGTGCACAATTTTAGTGCTTCATTCTAGTTAGCCAGCATACTTCCTTCCTCCTATTAATCCCTGAGGATTTTCCTACTTAATTGTTAGACAATTTTAGCAAAAAATGCCTTTGGTTCCCATCAGGATAGCCTTCCTCAACCTGAGAGATTTCAAGCAGCTCATACATACGGAGCGTGAAAAAGCTGCATTAACACATTTCTTGTGTGTCACTCTTGAACTAGGTAGCATACGTCATGTCATATTTTTGGTATCAGATGAGAGTACCATCAGGTTCTTTTAAAAGCTATATATAAGACTCCTAAAAACCAGCCAAAGATAATAGTTAGAGATTATATATATATATACACACACCCAAGACAAAGTTTAAGCGGGAGAACAGCAATCTTGGTCTCTAACTATTATCCTAGACTGGTTTTTAGGATGTAATAGACCTCAGCTGAGATATCGGTGTTTTTTTTAAAAAAAGAAACAGTCCTAGGTTTATATTTTTATTCTCTTAGTAAAAATCATCCAATATGAACCACTCAGCAGAGAGCTCAGCATTATTCTGGATAAAGTCTACCTCATACTGAAAGAAATAACAGTATAATACACAATACAGAATGGCACACAACCATTTCAGTGATCAGATGTGGCTTCCTTGGGCACAACATGTGGGAACAAGTGTTTACACACAAAAGACCCTAAACAAGGAAATGAAGTTGTTTCATCAAACTTGTAAGGATCTTTTCCCATCCAAGCAACAGTTCCTGAGTCCTCAACCCTCCAACAACAACAAGAATAAACAAGAGCCACAAGCATTGGAAGCAGCTGGGTGGAAAAACTGCCAAAATTGCTTCTCTTCCCAGTTAACCCACCCTGGTTCAGCTGCTTGCTGCTTTACAAACCACCAACAGGCTCTCATTGTCAAAAAAGCAGCTTGTGAACACTCTGGAAGAAAAAACAACAACAACAGTCTGACGAACAACAATACAAAAAAGTTGCTAAGACCCAAGAAAGAGTGCAAAGAAGAGTAACAAAGATGATAAGGGCTCTGGAGGGTAAGATGTATGATGAATAGTTGAGGGAGCTAGGCTTGAGGTACATCTAGTTAGCCCAAGGGTCTTCAACCTTGGCAAGTTTAAGACTTATGGACTTCAACTTCCAGAGTTCCTGAGCTAACATGACTGGAGGAGGAATTCTGGGAGTTGAAGTCCACAAGTCTTAAAGCTGCCAAGTTTGAAGGCCCCTGAGCTAGCCTATTGAAGGGAAGAATTACGGGGGACATCGTGGCAGTCTTCCAGTACTTGAGGGGCTATCACAGAGAAGAGGGGATCGGCCAGAAAACAGAAGAAGAAGCAATGGTTGGAACCTAATCAAGGAGAGATCCAACCTAGAACTAAGAAGGAATTTCCTGAAAGTGAGAACAATCTTGAAATGTTGTCTGCTACGACGTCCTACCTGTCAACAACTACGTCAGGTTCAACTGCAGTAACACATAGGCAAACAATAAGATACAAACTCCAAAGTAAACTGCTCCAAACATGATTGCAGAAAGTACAACTTCAGCAACAGAGTGGTCAACGCCTGGAACTCACTACCTGACTCTGTTGTTACAGCCGCAAACCCCCCAGCCTTTAACCTTAAACTATCCGCTATTGACCTCAACCCATTCCTAAGAGGTCTGTAAGGGGGCGTGCATAAGCGCACCAGCGTGCCTACCGTCCCTGTCCTACTGCTCCCATTTATCCATTTATTTGTACTAATTTATTATGTATCTACTTGTACCTGTTTATACTTACATATTTATTTGTACTAATTTATTTGTACTAATTTATTATGTATCTACTTGTACCTGTTTATACTTACATATTTATAGATTATGTTCATACTTATACTTGTTTTCTCATACATGCTTGACAAACAAATCAAATACATACATACATACATAAATACATACATACATACATTTCAGTGGAATGTATTGCTTTCAGAAGTTGCGGTTGCTCGGTTTTTAAGAAGAGTGTCAACTTAGTCTCTGACTAATGAATCCAAGCAAATGTATTATGTACTCAGTGAAGAAGACCTTTGTGAAGTATCCTAGTCTCAGAGTTCTGATTTGCTTTGGTTCATTAGTCGGAGCCTTGACAAAGAGATTGGACAGCCCTGAGACTCTGCTTGAGCTGGATTAAAAGACCTCCAAAGTTTCTTTCAATTTGTTGCTCTATGTTCTAACTTCCACCACCCCTCAGGCTCTACAAGCCCAGAGATCTTCTGTCTCTCTCCGGATCTAAATGCGCTAATTTACCACGCTATGCTGCCTATTCTCTTAGCATGGACTGAATTTGTTGTTCTAAAACTGTTGATTCTTTCCGTCCTAGCACACAGACAGCAGTCCCTAACCAGTAACCTCCGAGAGAAGGGAGGTCTTAAGTGCTCTTGGCTCATAAGCATGCAACTATCTCCTGATTAATGCCAAGTAGCAAAACAAAAGGCATTAAGTTTTAACATCAATATTAGGCGAGGATAAAAACACTTGATGCATTTTAAGATTTTAAGATGCCAAAAAAAAAAAAGAAAAAAGAAAATATGCAAAAGATTACATGCTTGGCTTTCACCTTAGAGCAGGGGTCCCCAAACTTGGCAACTTTAAGACTTGTGGACTTCAGTTCCCAGAATTCTCCAGCCAGCAAAGCTTGCCAACTTGCCAAGTTTGGAGACCTCTGCCTTAGAGAATCTCGGAATGTCCTGAACCAGCAACAGGATTGCCAATGACTCTTTCTCAATTTGAAAAGAAAATTTCTAAGGCTACAGACACTTCCTGTTACGGGAACTGTGTATTCGCATACACACTGTTAAATAATCATGCATTTTGCTTCCGTTTATTGCCATCTTTCCATAAGCCTGGCCTAGTCAGTGTATGAAGACCTAAAAAGGGTTTCTCCAGCCTCTGTCCAACCCTTTGACTACCGAGAGTCCTTCCAATCATTAAGAAAAAATTGTGTTGGCTTTAGAAGGGACTTCTACCACTTACACAACTCGACTTGAAATACAAGTGTCAACCCTGAAGCTGGCCTGGCTGCAGCCATCTTGGAGCTTCAGTACTGTCATACTAGAGCTGATGGATAGGGAAGGGATCAGAGATAGCTGGGGCTGTGGAGTCAAAACAAAGTATTTTCTCTTGGGAACCAAGGACATTCTCACACCTGGCCAGAGGAAGGAGGAATGATGTCACCAGACCAACAGACGCTGCCTTGATTGGGCCACGTGACTGATCGTTTGGGATTGGGAGGAAAACCTGTCACTTTTAATTAGGGGGACTCTTCAGAGTCGGTTTTCACCAGATATGTGTCAATATGATATTTCATATTGCTATTCTTTGAGGAATCTACCTGGCTCAAAGTTTTTGTTTGCAATGGATCTATTGGAAGCCTGACAACAAGAGAGTTTGCCTCAAGCATCCAAAAACTTCAGCTTTACACTCCTATATCACCCCAAACAAAGCTCTTTTCCCTTGTGTCTACCTGCATCAGAAGGACATGCAGGCCTCCTGTCATGCCCCCGTCAGAATCCAACTTGGAGGGGGAAGCCGAACAGCTGACAGGGAGTGGGAGTGTGGCTCTGTTAGCTGGGGAAGAAACTGGGGAAGGGCAAAGGCCGGCTGGGCAGAGCAGGAAAGAGGTAGAACAAGGGAGAGGGAATTTTGGAGGAAGATCCAGGCCCATCCCCTCTTCATCCTGGGGCATGCAGGGAGGAACAGAGAAGAGAGCAATGTGAGCTGCATGGCTTATGGGGGAGGAAAAGGCCCTGATTCCCTTCATTAGCTGGGAACACAGTGTTTAAAAGGGGAAGTTGCGCACAGCAAACTGTTGGGAGCAAATTGTGAGTTATCTGGTATTGTCAAGGCTTATCTGGGTTCCAGGCGTCTTCCCAAGTGTGTGCGTCTTGCTGGGCTTTCAAGTCTGCAATTTCTTCTCCTGCCCTGTCAAGTTAATTACTGCAGCATGTTTTTTGTGGATTTTAAATTACAGTTTGTATGTACTTTATTTTTGGACTGAATTTCCTCCACTTAAAGACTGTTCTTGGGAGAGTTTTTTTCTCCAGCTGAGAGCAACCTGGACACTGGGGGCAAAGTTGGAGGTACTAAAGGGACTCTTCTTATGTGACTGTATGGCCTTTGTGCCACACCCCGGGTCATCACATCTCCTGACCATTGGAGAGATGACTTTCCACCATGTCCCATCTTCTAAGTAAAAATAACGGCACAGAGACACCCTTGAATTGAGTTGCTCCTGGTGACAATATGGACAAATTCATTGAGGTGTCTCAGCCAACCGTACCGAAATGATTGGGGCTGGCTTTCCTCCAGGATGTTCTCTCATCTTTAATTTCCCAATCTAGCCTCCACCTTTGAGATTCCTTGGTGTCTCTCATCCAAGAACGAATCAAGCCTGATAGCTCAGTTTCCAAGCCCAGAAAACTTCAAGAAGGTTCTGAAGCCTGCTGAGGCCTGCCTTCCATTCCCTGGATTTCAACCACAATGATGGAAAACGCCAGGGGGATTAGCGGCCCAAGTTTGTTTCCCATTGGAAATGGCTAATCCATCACACTATATTGCACAAATGATACCTTCTAAGGTTGAGTTGCTCCTAAAGTCACCTGTGGGAAACAGTACCAGAGTACCTAGCTAGGTAGGTGATTTAGTCTTCACTTCTGATAGACTCACCTGTCCACTTGCAATTGCAGCTGCCCAGGGCTTTGCTTTATCTTGTTCTGTGCCTCCACATTCAGCATCTCAGAAGTACTTTCCCCATTGATGGAAATGATGACATCTCCAGGTCGAAGGTCACCCAGGGCGGCTTTGCCATGCTCTATCACCTGTGTGGAGCAGAAAGCAAAGAAGTCTACAATTGAAATGGGTTTGTTGGAAACAACATTCCTATTTTCATAACCATGCCAAGCAGTGGTGAGATTCAAATAATTTAACAACCGGTTCTCTGCCCTAATGATTACTTCCAACAGCCAGTTCACCAAACTGCCCAGAAAGTTAACAACTGGTTCTCCCAAACTGGTGCAAACTGGCTGAATCCCACCACTGATACCAAGGCAGAATTTTAAGGACAATCATATTTTCAAATAGCCCTGTGTTGCTCAACGTTAGCAACTTTACAACATGTGGACTTCAACTCCTAGAATTCTCCAGCCAGCTTGCTTGCTGGCTGGGGAATTCTGGGAGTTGAAGTCCACCCATCTTAAAGTCATTAAAGTTGACAAACATTATTATAACCACGGGAAACAGAAAATTCACTTTTTAAAAAACTAAACATGTCCTTCTCCAGCATCCAAAACAGGGATATTCCTCCTCCAGTATCCAGACAAGGATCTGTACTAAGTATTTCTCAGGATTAATTAGTGATGTGGGCTAAATTAACTCCTTCAAGAATCTGTCAATGAGGATTCAATCATCCAAGCTCAATCATTCAAGACTCACTCATCCAATCTCTTGTTAACAAAGGTTGGTCTAGTTGCCATGAATTAACCTTTACACTCCCTTCCAAGAATCCTTCCACTTGAACATATTAATAGCTTTGCAACACTATGTTTAATAATAAATGCTAATTATTTCTGACCGACTCCCTCAGTCAATTTAAATTTGCAAAGCGTAAAACATGAGCTGTTTTTGGAGGAGTACTCATTTCTCCTGGCAACATGTATTGTTTTTTTCATGCAAGTTTTTCTTCTCTACATCCCCGAGTAACGTAAGCAGAAACTAGCAGGCCATGCATTCATATCTGGAAACGAGAATGTGGTGCCCATATGTGCATGGCCTCTGGCTTGAAATTCTATGAGCTTTAGCACATCAAGAGGAGACTAGGGTGGGCTTCGCACAAAGCTGCTCTGTTCCTTAATATAGAGTCTGAGATCAGCCTTCCAGACAGAAAGGGGAAAAATGTAATTGTCAGGTCGAATAGCCTGAGGGTGAATCAGATCTAACTCACTTGATCCTCCTCTCTGACTGATCTCCACACACAAAGAGCATTTCGGAAACAACAGAGAGCAGAAAATAAAAAAGTGTCTTTTTTTTTAAAAAAAGTGTGGTCTCTTCCCTCTTTGCAGGTTTTTCTAGACAAATAATTGTGCAAGCCGAAGCAGACTGAAACTTTTATGCAAAGCAGTTGGTTAAAATGCAGAGTTTTGTCCTCCAAACAACTATAATCTAAGGCACCGCAAAGGGAAGGGAGGTGGCAGGAAAAGTACAATTTCTCAAATCACCCTGGGCATGCAAAGAAGCCCTTACCAAGAGACTACAACCAACCAATTTAGAAAGTTTTTTTTTATATACTGCCTTTGTTTTAATTTGCAAATTCAAGGAAGGAGCGGAAAGAAGTACCTTGAGGAATGAGAGAGAATCACAACCAAGAAAATGATCAGATAAAGGAAACCTGAGTTTGGGCCAGAACTGCAATCCAAGAAAGCTTCTCAGATAAAACCCTCCGTAGTTCTCACAAAGACAAAGGGGAGAGGCAGGCACATTCAGACATACAGGATTCCAATACTTTTCCTTATAATACAAGTAAAACTAGCAGGAAGGATCTGGTCTTCTTTGAACAGCTGACAAATCAAAGCAACAGTGAGAGGGTATCCTGGACAGATGTTGACCTGGATCCCAACTTAACTTCAACATCTTCTGCCATTAGTTTCTGGCATTGTGTTTTTTATCCCCTGAACTCCCTATATATTTATACTAGCTCGACACCCGTGCTTAGCTACGAAACTATGTGGTCGGGCTTCGTTTTTTGGGAGGAAATTAAGGGGAAAAAAATGTGCCTCTGACTACCAGCATCCATCGGTGTTCACCTGGCTAGCATCCTGTCAGTGTGTGAGAGAGTTGAGGGCTGTTTGGAAACTGAAAGAATTTTGCTATGTGAGGAAGGAGGCAGCAAGGAGCCTGGGCGTGGCTTAGCTCAACTGTTCTGTACTAAAGCTGCTTGGCCCTGTTGAAACTGAAACTCCTCTGCTTGTGTTTTGCATTTGGAAGCGATTTCTTTTCAGGTGGGGAGGGGGCATAGAACTCCTTAGCATCAGAGCGTGTTAATAATAATAATATAGGAAATACTAATGCTCTGGTGGTCATTCCAAAAAATCCTTTCTTAGTGAGCATCTAGATCCCAAGAGGAACATACATGCTAAATTTCAAGTTTGTAGACTTTATGGTTCTGGAGATTTTGTGATGATGAGTGACTGGTATTTCACATAGATAGATAGATAGATAGATAGATAGATAGATAGATAGATAGATAGATAGATAGATATAGATATAGATATAGATATAGATATAGATATAGATATAGATATAGATATAGATATATATAGATATAGATTGATTGATTTAAACAGGAATGCTATACATGAGTCTCTATTTCCCCTATGCTCTACTAGCAAGTTTATGATACGTGAGTAGAACTAGTAGTATTGCCAGAGATAAAGGGGTTTAGAACTCCCAAGAAAGATATTTGAGAGTGCAGTATTTTCTACTATGTGTCTTTCTTCTTTCCTGGGAAAGCATAGGAACGGGAAGGAAGGAAGGGAGAGCCAGCCAATTAATGGGGGAAGAGTTTTGCAAAGAATAAAAAGGTACAAGATGTTAAATTGGAGGGTACCTTCATGTATGCACCCAGTTCGTTCTTCAGTATTAGTAGACCAACTAAGGCAGCACATCTACGCTATAGTCCTTTCTCAGTCTTGCTTTAGAGTTGATCAAGGAAGCTTCAAACAAGGCTGAGAAAGAAATTTCAGAAACTCCACTTGCGTGCATGTCCACACTTTGAGACTATTCCAGAAGAGGACTTCTTGTTTAAAGGCTGTTGAGCAGGATCTGTTCTCTCCATTAGACTGAAAGGTCACCCTTGGCTCAATGCCCAGCTGAATAGACCTCTCTGACAAGACTTTGGCCCAACCAAATCTGGAATCCCTGGAGACACAAGAAATGTGCAGCATTCCAGGATGTCCTGCACAAATCCCACAAACATTCAGGGCAGGGACTGCCAAGCTATAGTCAAGCTCTTCTTGTTCACCTCTCGGTAGGAAATTCCATTCGGAGCTGCTAGCAAAAGAATGTTGTTGGTTGGAGAAAATACGAAAGCTCTGTCTTGGGTGAAGGCTCGCTACAGCTTCCAACTGCAATTTCACCCCAAATCTAGGTCTGGGGGTAAAGACACCACAATGTTTGCACTCACCAATTCTATACTTTTATTTTTTGCTTTAACAACATACACATTTGGTTTACATATCATGCCTATATTCTTAATGCAACGTATTTAGTTTGGGCTTAATATGTTGGGTATGTCCAGCCATTGTAGCTGGAAATCATGGCTTCTAGTTATCGCATCGTTGGCAGAGTCTGTAAACTTGCAATTCCATGACTTAGCTGATGGGTGAACCCAGCCAACTGTGGCTTACTCAGCAAATCTGATTTGAAGAAACCTTAGCTGAGAGAGCTATGCCAATGCCGAAACAAGTATGCCACACCTGTTCCATTTCTTTTGTGGGCCAGATTAGTCATCTATTCCAGCTAACATTCTATCATTAATAGCACAAGGTGCAAACCAGCAGAGGCATCCATAAGGATGGGGAAGACCAACTCCCAACCTTTGTTGAGATGTATAAGAAAAGCTGTAACTTCTCAATCTGAGCATCCCGTAGACGTGCCAGGATTGCGATGTTCAGAATTTTCCAGCAAGAAACTCATGGAACTTCAACCAAAACATCTGGGAGGCCATAGGTTGAAGGAGGTTGCCCCAAACCTTATGAGAACCAAGGACTATACTGCAGTAGCAATACCAACAGCACTTAGACTTATATACCACTTCACAGTGCTTTACAGTCCTCTCTAAGTGGTTTACAGAGTCAACATATTGCCCCCAACAATCTGGCTCATTTTACCAACCTTGGAAGGATGGAAGGCTGAGTCAATCTTGTCTCAATGGAAATCAAACTGTCAAACAGCTGGCAGTCATCAGAGTTAGCCTGCAGTACTGCGTTCTAACCACTGCACCGCCATGGTTGTTTCTCAACTTTGACAAATTTAAGGCATGTGGACTTCAACTCCTGTAATTTCCCAGCCACCACAACTGTACGGCTGGCTGGGGAGTCCTGGAAGTTGAAGTCCACACTACTTAAAGTTGCCAAGGTTGAGAAACTTTAGGCTGGAGGTACGAATTATTCTGGCAGGAGACAAAGGGAGCTAGCGTGATATGGCTGAGTAGAAAGCTTCTTACTTCCTTTCAATCTGCAGCAAGTGATATAAACAGAATGGTGGGGGGAGCAGAGACAGCAGACATGGAAAATGTGAATTTTCAGACAAAAGTGCATCAAGTTTAAGAATGACTCTATGCCTGGTGTGAACCCAGAAAATGGGTTAATTCAGTTACGTGGCCAGAATTTCGCCATAAAGGATATTTCTCAGAGTTCAAAAACTGGAATTGTCTACATAGTATGAATAGCAATCAGGAGAACAATATGCCCCCTCATCAGATTTATAACGAACATTAAAATTCCATTTGTGTCCCAAAATTTCATACTCGGAACCTGATGGCGTTAACGATAGAGTTGGTTTGCTCACCTTAGATACTATGATGGGTTTTCGGAAGTCTCTTCCTCCCGTAATCCGGAAGCCCCAGGGAGCTGGGCCAGTCAGATTCACACTCACCGACATGGCAGCTCCACTAGAGGCAAGGCGACCACAGCACCTGCAGGCCTGAAGGAAGAAAGGAAGACACTGTTAAAATACTGAAGTTTGCAGATGATACAACAGTGATAGGTTGTACAACATGCCTCGTGGTGTAACCGGAACAATCTGGAACTGAACACACTCAAAACTGTAGAAATGGTGGTAGACTTTAGAAGAAACCCTCCCATACTACCACCTCTTACAAATTACTAGACAACATAGTATCAATAGTAGAGACCTTCAAATTTCTAGGTTCTATCATATCACAAGACCCAAAATGAACACCCAACATCAAAAACGTCATCAAAAAAGCACAACAAAGAATGTTCTTTCTGCGCCAACTCAGAAAGCTCAAACTGCCCAAGAGGCTGCTGATCCAGTTCCACAGAGGAATGATTGAGTCTGTCATCTGCACCTCTATAGCTGTCTAGTTTGGTTCTGCAATCCGACAAGACAGACACAGACTCCAGAGGATAATTAGGACTGCGGAAAAAACTATTGCTACCAACCTGCCTTCCATCGAGGACCTGTATATTGCACGAGTCAAAAAGAGGGCTGTGAAAATATCTACAGACACCTCACATCCCGGACATAAACTGTTCCGTCTCCTACCTTCAAAATGACGCTATAGAACACTGCACACCAGAACAACTAGACACAAGGACAGTTTTTCCCCCAGTGCCATCACTCTGCTAAACAAATAATTCCCTCAACACTGTTCAACTATTTACAAAGTCTGCATTACTATTACTATTAATCTTCTCATCACTCTGTATCGCCCATCCCCTCCCACTTGTGACTGTATGACTGTAACTTTGTCACTTGTATCCTTACGATCTACATTGACTGTTTTCCTAGAGTGATTTGATTGCTTATTGCACCCTATCATTAAGCGTTGTACCTGATGATTCTTGACTCTTGACAAATGTTCTTTTATGTATACTGAGAGTATTTACACCAAGACAAATTCCTTGTGTGTCCAATCACACTTGGGCAATAAAGAATTCTACACAAGAACTGAAAATATTTCTATGAAAGGCATAGGAAGGTCAAACTCCACTTCACTGAGGGTCACATCAGGGCTGTGGTTGACCTTGGGGGGCTAGAAGGGGGCGTGATTGACTGGGTGGGCGTGGCTGACTGGATGGGCATGGCCATCTTGGAGCCATTCCCCAAACTGCTGGCCTGATGTTTCCTCACTGAGTAGAGCAGGCCGAAGTGATGCGGGCCAGCCCCTTACATTTTCCAGGACGGCCTCATGGGCTGGATCCTACCACAGTGTGGGCTGGATCTGGCCCATGAGTTTGACACCCCTGCAGTAAAAGAACCAGTCAATCGTGAGAGTTGCCTCGGGAAGGTCCAGCTGTTATTTATGCCAAAGGAGTTTCTTTTTCCCATATGTACAGTGCGGTACCGTCTATTGGAGTTGGGAAACCATTGACCCTCCACACAATACATTTTCTCCAAAATCAAAAGAAAGCAGAATCCAGAAGCAGAAGATGGTTTTACTGACAGACGTTACAGATTAATACAGCTAGCTTCTAATTCAGTTATACTTCTCACGAGATCAAAGCCCCCCAGAGTCGACCAATCGAGCCAAGAGCATCCACCAAAACTGGATCTAGTTTGCAAGTAGGATGAACAAGCTAACCAGAACAAAAAGAAAGTTCAAATCAGATCAATTCTCTCTGCCAGTTCGTTGTAATCAAATACTGGAAAAATGCCTTGCAAAAAACCTCTATTCCACTTATAAATTTTTCATATTTTTTTTCCACCACATTTTCTCTTTAGCGATACATTAACTCAATAAACAAAATACTAGTTCTGGTAAAAAGGAGGAAGCAACGGGCCAAGAGAATTGGAAGAGTTACAGGCCAAGCTCTTTCCTTCCTTGAATTATCAGAAAATTACTTTTTAATGTTTTTAGCAATGCACCACAAATTCTGTCTTCTGGAAGTATTAAAATTGTGGGATACACAGCATATTTTCTAGTGGGGATGAAGTGTTCTAATAATTCAAGAAGAATTTTCCCCCATACACAAAAAAAGAAAGAAAGAAAGAAATCCTTCGGTTGTGTAATTCCCCCCAAAAAATGTTGAGACAGCTTTTTTGAAAGCATTCTCTAGCACTTTACACAATAAAGTAAGTCCAATAAAAAAAAATTAGACTGTGCAGAAATGGACAGATTAACACTGAAGATCAACGAAAAAAGAACAGAATATTTTTGAACTTGGGACATGTTTTATCAATCGTTGGATAACAGAGGTACAAACTAGGAGTTTAATATTGTTATGTAAACAGATTGACTCAGACAGCACACCGTTCACTTATTGTATATAAAGAGAAAATATATAAAATAAATAAAACAAGTCTAATCTGTACCCACCTACGCCATCATGAAATTTTGCATTCCTTCACAAGGACCAAACCCCTAAATCTCAGTCACATTCTGCCTGAGATACCCCAAATCCCAATCTTACTTTTACAATCCCACTCCAAAACACCAAGAACCACAGGTATTTCAAGTACCTCTTGAGTACGTTGTGAAGCCCAGCTACCGCGTTGCGTAGCCTCCTTAGCGTGCCTCTAAAAGGGAACTAGGAAATGAATTGCATCCTATGATGTGTCAAACATTTGCCTTCCTGTCACAGATTCGCATCTGCCAATCAATGAGGGCTGCAAGCTCCTTTCTGCTAGACACCATCACCCAACCAGGAAACAACCTCAGTGCAAAAAGCTCTCTGCAGCCCTAATCAGATAAAAAAATACACCCTCAGGAGTCAGGACCACACCTTTGTGATGTGGCCTGTCCAGTTTGCACCGTATCTCACTGGTTCTTGACATATAGGGGCATGAAAGCAAAGTCAGGAGCTATTTTGGAAAGGTAAGTCATGACCTATCCTTGATCTGGAGTAGTTGCAGGTCCAGAATATCTCATTAGGGAACTCTCTATCCAGCCATGGACTGACCTCAGATTTCCTAACATGGGTAGGGATTCAACCGGTGTTACAACCAGTTCTGTGAGAGTGCATTTTGCATGTGTGTATGTGTGTGTGTGTGCATTTGCAAAAAATCATCAGCTGTGCCGCCCGGACAGCTGACAAGCGCTGCGCATGGGTACGCAGTGTTTGAAAGTCCTTTTCTTTCTTGCTTTTTCAACCTCAGCTGTGCCACGTGAAGCAGCGGAGGTTGAAAAAGCAGGAAAAAAAGGACAGCCAAGAGCCTGGGCAGTCGTTGCACCAAAACCGGTTCTGTGTCAGCTGCTCTTCGGAGCTACCGGTTCTATAGAACTGGGCCAAATCACTAGCATCCCAACCCCTCAACATGGGATCACCTGGATATATTGTGCTCCTAGAATTCTGGAAAACAAAACTTTTCAGAGTTCTGGAAACTTTTCTTCCCAAAGTTGGGGAAGTTAATCTGCCCATATATGACAACTTTAGCGAAAGCACACCCAATTTTACAGACTGTAAAACCATTGTTCATTTTAATTAGGTTCACTAAATAAACCACTGACTAGCTACTTGAACATGACATGCTGAATTATCGTAGCCAACCACATTTTGGATTAATTCAGCCCATGAAGTTGCTTATAGTTTCATGCAAACCCAGAAAAGTGGATTGAGTTAAACCGTGATTGAGTTAATCAGAGATAGCATATTATGTTGACACAACTAGTGAATTCACCCACTGTGATAAGTTAATTTGTTTTGACCATCATCTCACAAAACACAGATGTTTTGTTCATACATAATGTTTGACTATGATCCTGCTTTACAAAGTTACAGTGACTGGATTCATACCACATGGTAAATACTGAAACAAAAAAAACAAAACAGAAAAATATTTTTGTAGCTGAGTGTGATATGTGAGCGCTGTCAATATTTTAGCCTAAAATGCTTTGTAGGGCAGTGCAATTAAATATAACAGCAATGTACATTGTAGCCTTATGGCTTTGAGCAATGTTTCTCAATTTTGGCAACTTTAAGACACATGGACTTCAATTCCCAGAATTCCCCGAGATGTGTGGACTTCAGTTCCCAGAATACCCCAAAGAGCCATACAACCATGCAGACTGGGGCATTCTGGAAATTGAAGTTCACACATCTTAAAGAGAAATTCTTTACAAAAAAATTCTCCAAGAATTAGTGACAAAATCTTATTAGCCAATATACAGTATTTATTCAACATACCAGGTTGAAGGTTTTATTGACCATAGAAATAAGCATCAGAGCATGCTGTGATGGTTCACCTTGCAATTACATTTTTGGATGGATTAAAGCATGCCAACAATTCTTCCGAAATATGCTTAGCAAATGTGGCAGGTATTTCAGTCTGCTTCTTCCTCTATATGATATTTAGCTATACACACAAATGATACTTCATTATTTCACAGGAAGTCGAAAGCCAAAGGCAGCAACCACCATTGCCTATCCTTTCTGAACTACAAAACCTCTTAGGAGCAGTTGCCTTCAGAAGAGCAAGATAAGAAGAGTAAGATAAGACCTGTAACTCTTGCCATGGTGAGATAAGACCTGTAACTCTCCCCTTGTCTGAATGATAGTGGTTTATTATCTAAGCTCTGCCTTGGGCAGGATCATCTCTCTCATTCTGAGCTACCAGGAGGTGGAGAACAGAGGCATGAAATTTTTAGGAAGACGCCCAAGATAGGAAAACAGAGAAAGGAAAACTATTGAGGCCTCCCTTCATTCCAATAATGGCAATCCTAATTGCTCAACTGAGATAAATCAGAAACACAAGAGCTGCATAAACAGACATGCCCCCACCCACCCCATCAAGCGAAAGCAATTGTGACATCATCCTGGCTTGGTTCAAAGCCTTGGGCAATGCAAGACATGCTCTTTGGAGGTTCATCCTTTGATTTTTCTACAGGAAAACCTTTTTCAACTGGACCTGAACTCATCTCTACAAAATTCTTGGCATCTGAAGTCACAAAATCCGTTCCTCCAACGTTATTATACAACGGGGTGCTGTTGTTTTTTTGTATTTCTTTTCCAAATTTGCAATTGAAGTTCCCCCATACCACTCAATGGAACAATCAAGCAATAAGCATGTAAAGTCGTAAACCATTCCTAAGGCAGCCCAAGCCTTCATATATTATGCTTACTCAAAAGCAGATACTTTTGATTTGGTCTCAAAGCTTTATGGGAAGGGACATGGTGGCTCAGTGGCTAAGACGCTGAACTTGTCAATCGGAAATGTCGGCGGTTCGGATCCCTAGCGCTGTGTCACGGAGTGAGCTCCCGTTCCTTATCTCAGCTTCTGCCAACCTAGCAGTTCGAAAGCATGTAAAAAAAAATGCAAATAGAAAAATAGGGACCACCTTGGTGGGAAGGGAACAACGTTCTGTGCGCCTTCGAAGGCGTTTAGTCATGCTGGCCACATGACCACGGAGACGTCTCCGGACAGCGCTGGCTCTTTGGCTTTGTAATGGAGATGAGCACCAGGCCCTAGCGCTGGAAACGAGTAGCATGGATGTGCGAGGGGAACCTTTACCTTAACATTCACTGGGGTTCCCAATATCCCAAAATAGGCTGGAACTTAGGGATGGAAAATCATGTCTAAGGATATCCTCTCCCAAATCTCAGTTTCAAGCTTAAATCAAGGGGTTGTCCACTCCCGTAGAAAAAGATGCAGTAGACAGGGATAACGCTGGAGGGCTATGATAAAGGGACTATATATGTAGGTTTGCATTTATTGACAGCAGCAAGAACTGTGTTTGCACAATACTGGAAAAATGAGAACTCTCCATCAGATGAGGAGGAAGTAATTCGGAAAATATTAGACTGTGCAGCGATGGATAGATTGACATTAAAAATAAAGGATAAAGAAGACACAGAACGTTACTTAACATGGAATAGATTTTACGAGTGGTTAGAGATAAGAGGTAGAAATTAGATGAAGAAAGATTATTGCTATGTATGAACTAAATATAAAGATGGTTTATAATTATAAATATGCCAACATAACCAACAGAACTACAAACAAGCTAATATAAAGAGAAATCTAGTTAAAACTATTCTTATTTGTATATATATTAATATTCCTTTTTGCTCTTTTTCTGTAAATGGTATGCTCTGACAATACACTGTATTCAAAACGTATGTACGTATATGAATGCTTGTATGTATGTCGATGTATATAAAGAAAAAGACAGCAGGAATGTCATGGCCGAAAAGAAAGAAAAAAAATGCATCTAGGAAAACCTGACATTTCCAAGAACCCGGAACATCAGCAAGGAGCAAGAATAGCTAAACAGAAAAGCAGAAAGTTCCTTTAATTAGAAGAGCAAAGAAGAGACTCATTGAGAGGCACAGCAGTTACTGATTCAGGGAAGAGAAATGAGGTCCCTAGAGACACCTCCTATGACTTCCCACTCATCAGGAAGATTTTTTTGGGGGGTGGGTGGGTGTTGGTGGTGACACAGATAGAAAAGACAGGCAAAAGCTCAAGACTAGCAAAGGGCGTCCATAGCTACATACTTGGTTTCTACCTCTGTTTTGCAACTCAGTGTGAAAGATTCGCTGAGCTGGCCCATTCTCCCAGGAGAACAGGCTGGGCTGACATCTTGCAGATCAAGCTACACCTATCCCATTTCATGGAAACAAGGAAAAAAATCTGACTAGCAAAAGCTGGACCTTTGAAGTCAACCATCAATAGAGCCTCTACACCAAGGGGTGTCCAACCATGGCAATTGTTAAGACTTGTGGGACTTCAATTCCCAGAATTCCCCGGAATTCTAGGACTTGACGTCCATAGTTGGTATGGTGGCCAAGGTTGGCCATCCCTGCTCTACAACCTTAGCGTCATGAAAGCAAAAATGGAGATTGGCAATTTCACTCTTACTTCTGCGTGTATTCTCCAGTGAGTTGTAATGTTTTAACAACTTGTGGAACTCCCTCTTACTCATAGGTGAATTGATTAGATGGAAATTATAGACACCCACAAGCAGCACAATTAAGAAACATGGAGGCTTTAAATGGAGAAAACCAGATAGGAAAAGTGCAGAGAAGAGCAACCAGGATGATTAGGGGACTGGAGGCTAAAACATATGATGAACAGTTGCAGGAACTGCGCGTGGCTAGTCTAAGGAAGAGAAGGACCAGGGGAGACAGGATAGCAGTCTTCCAATATCTGAAGGGCTGCCACAGAGAGGAAAAGAGGGTCAAGCTATTTTCCAAAGCACCCGAAGGCCAGACAAGGAATAATGGATGGAAACTGAACAAGGAGAGATTCAACTTGGAAATAAGGAGGAATTTTCCTGACAGTGAGAACAACCAACCCATGGAACAGAAGTTGCCTTCAGAAGTTGTTGGAGCTTCATCGCTGGAAGCTTTCAAAGAGAGACTGGACTGCCATTTGTCAGAAATGGTGTAGGGTCCCCTGCTTGGGCAACGGGGAGGGGAGGGTTGGACTAGATGACCTTCAAGGTCCCTTCCAAACTCTGTTAATCTAGTCTAATCTAAATCTTCAGATATGTGGGAGTTCCTGAATGAGGAAGTGGACAACAAGGTTTCTAAGAAAGAATTGGACTACAAGGTGGTGCAAGTTGCTTCGTTGTGGGTTGTTGGTGGTTTTTTTGTGTGTTTTTGAGAAAACAGCAATAGAGCAACTTCCCCAAAACTGTTTCCGGCTGCAGGATCTCTCCCGTTAACGGCCAACCAGAAATTAGCTTGATACAAAGACAGCCTTCAAGGGAGAATTTCCTGAAGTTACGTGTTTTCAGCCAGCAGGAAACTCTCCCCCAGCCCAGCTAAGAATACAAATAACCTCTGTCTCTAATAGGGAGGGGGTGAGGGAGGGATATCTCCCCCCCCCAAACCTGAGGGAGACAAAAATAGGAGGGCAAATGATGGACTTTAGTCGCAACACAAAGTACACCAGTGTTCAATGTCTCTGTGGTCCTAAGCTCTTCCTCCGGGAGAAGACCAAACACTGAGTTAAAGACCTCAAACTCAAGAGATGCACTTGATTGAAATGGTACACACACATCAACAGCAGCTTATTCCTTTAGAAGTGTCCCATGTTGCAAGATCTTTGAGTAGCACTGAAGTCAAGTAGGTCCCTCAGGAAAACCCTGGCAAGGACACCGAGAACTGGTGGCTTCCATCTGGGTATTAAGAGTCTCCAAGTGAGTAGCGTTTGCATGACCATCTGGGGAGGTACCAAGAAAGAAAATAGAGGCAGTCCTTAACTTACAACAGTTCCTTTAGGGACTGCTTTGAAGTTACAATGCCACTGAAAAAAAGTGACTTATGACCAGGGGTGGGATGCTGCCGGTAGAACAACCGGTTTGGTGATTGCACGCGTTGCCTAACGCAAGCTATGCGCACGTTAGCAGCAATGCAAAAATCCTTACCTGCTGTGTTACTTCGGAGGAGTAACTGTTATGACCCAAACCCTTTTCCAATAAAACAAACACGAACCAAAGGGAACAGAAACCTTTTAATGATTCTTATGAATCCCCGGTTAAAAGGCTGTAGCAAACTAATTAACTTTGATAAGCACAAGCTTCGCCAAAACCGTGCGAGGCTGCCAAGAATCACAGATAACAAATATTTTACAACACAAGAGTCTTCAAGTACCAACTAAGATACTGCAACATCCACAAGGCTAGAGTTTCAAAACGTCTTTGCTTCCTGCAAAGTAGGTTCGTTTCACAGCTGGCTTTTAACTTCTTGAAGGAGGGGCCATTACCTTGTAGCCTTACTCCTGAGTCACCCATGCTGTTGCAACTGCTCTTTCCTATGAACAGCCCTGAGCACACGCACACTTGGCACAGGCTCCTCGGGAACCTCCTCATCACTGCTGCCAGCCCCCACAATCTCTGAAGGCAGCAGTCCACTCCCTAATGGTCCTGGCCCCTCAGTCCTCACTCTCCTCAGCCATCTGCACCTGCTGCCGGCTAACCACAACAGTAACACAGCTGAGGAGAGGCAATCCGCTCTTCCATGCTGATCAGCTGGGACGATAAAGGTCAGCGCAGCACAGGCCCACATGATCATTGGAGCAAACCGATTCATTACCAGCTTATCTTTGGAGCTAGGGGTTCACCAGAACCAGTCCGAACCGGCAGAATCTCACCCCTGCTTATGACCATGTCAGGCTCTGGGCATCATGTCAGCTATCTCGGAGCCTGCCAGCTCTGTAGGGGTTTGACTGGGGACAACAGCTATGGACTGTTCTGGTTTAAGCCTTCCGAATGCTAATGCAGATCTGGTAGAAGGCACAAACCGGAGACTGCAGCGTCTGGTGCAACTGGCGATACGAAACGAAGCCTTTGAAGTAGCCATGACCCGCTGGGGGTGGGGTGAAGCCAAGGCACAAGGATGGGATTGAGGAACAGGACGATGGGATTGTGAACCAGGGTGGCACAGGGTGAATAGAGGATCTGGGCAAGAGGGATCTTTAGGCTATCTTTAGACCTAGGATGGACTAGGCCCGTGATGGCGAACCTATGGCACGTGGGCCACAGGTGGCATGCAGAGCCGTTTGTGCTGGCACGTGAGCTGCAGGCAAACTTACCTCACTGCACATGTGCGTGACTCACAGCTGATTATTGGCCTGTTTGAGGCCTTTTTTGGCCTCCTAGGTGCTTGAGGAAAGCCACTGAAGTCTTTGCAGGATGAAAAATAGGCCCCCTTCATCACTTCCTGTGTTTCCGGAAATACCCAAAGTGACAAAACGGGCCCATTTTTCCTCATTTAGGATGACAGGTGGCTTAATGTTTTGTAGGATTGTCAATAGTGATTCAGTCGATAAATTGTATTCAAGAAAAAAAAATGGCATACTGTAGCATATGTAAGTGCAGCTAATGTTTGAAAGGAAAATCACCTGTCAGGATTTGACTCGAAGTAACTCAGAAAAATGGTAGCTCTACAACGGAGGTCTCCAAACTTGACAGCTGTAAGACTTGTGGACTCCCAGAATTCCTCCTCCAGTCATGTTAGCTTAGGAATCCTGGGAGTTGTAGTCCGCAAGTCTTAAACTTGCCAAGTTTGAAGACCCTTGTTCTACAAGTTACTCCCCAATGACGTGCTACCCTCTCGTTACCCCAACCAGGAAGGCTAAGAATGGCCATTACAAGCTTCTAACTAAAGGTGTATGTTCTATTTAAATTTGCTTGGCCTTTTTTACTCACTAGAACAGAGCTCTCCAAACTTGGCAACTTTGAGACTTGTGGACTTCAACTCCCAGAATTCTGGCAGTTGAAGTTGCCAAGTTTGGGGACTCCTGCACTAGAATAATCAAGGCTTAACTTTTGTGTGTGGGGAAAAGGGTGCCTTTGAGTCAGTATTGGCTTTTGTAGGCTACCTACGGTTTTCTTGGCAAGATTTCAGAAGTTATTTGACATTGCCTGTTTTCTAGGGCTGAGGCATGTGACTGGCTCAAAGTCACCCAGATGATTAGAACTCAGTCTCTAGTTTCTAGTCTGATGCTTTAACCGCTACACCAAATTGGCAGGTGAACTGAATTATACCATAGCCTCAAAGACGAAACTTTGATGCCCACCACACAGGAACTATGGTTTGCTTAAGCATGGATGATTGAATAAGCCACCAAAAGATAAACTCACACAATGTACCACCAAGTCAAACCAACATAGCGACCTGAACCATGGGGATTGAGCAGAAGTGAGATGAAAGTTAAGTACTAGTGAACAAACCAGTGGCAGATGTTGTGGTCTACCAGCAGCCTGCGGAAATGGCAGCAGAGTTGGACAGTGGGGAGGAACGTGGGCCAGTCTGGGAGTCTGGGGAAGACTCTGACGAGGGAGCTGCATCTGACACAGAGATGTGGCCAGGGCCATCTGGGAGTGGGGTGTTGACTCCGGAGCCTCTGGAGTCTGGCAGCAGTGAGGCTGAGGAACAAGGGGAGCCTGTTCCCAGTGCGCACATGCACAGAGCTGCCAGAAGGCAAGAACAGTTAAGACAAAAGGGGGCACTCAAGAGTAAGGCTTGGAGGTGATTGGCCCTCTCATAAGACATAGAGGAGCAAAGGGACAGGAACCTTTGCAGGAAGCAACTTTGTTCATACTGGTCGGTTTGAAACCTGAAGCTCTGTGTTGAATTTGTGCTCCGGTTGGCCTCATATAACTAATTGGAAATTTAGTTGCTGGCAGCATTTCAAGGAAGATAAAGGTGCATGCTTATCAGACTTATCCTGAAGGATTTTGGCAGACTTCCATAGAACTATTACAAAGTGTTTGAGACTCATTACGGGCTGTGAATGACTACAATTGTCAGCCGTTGAAATAAAGAAAAAAAGGGTTTGGGGACTAATGTGTGTTTGTTACTGTCTCAATAAGCCTTGGTCAGAACAGCAGAGTTGGTTTTGTTCCACTCTCTTTCCTCCCTACAAAACTAAATATAATGTTAGGTATTTTAGGCTTTATCCATTCAGTACCTTCCAACTGAATCGAGTCCTGGAAAATGGCCCCTCTTTGCTTCATAAAATTATTTTCTGGCAGAATCAGCACAGACTCCCACCTCACCGATAGAGTTACCTGGAACTAATCCCAACCATGTCTCAAATAAGTAAGTTTCCCATTTTTGGAACATTCTCAGGGTTGTCTAATTAACCTTGTCTGGAAGGAAGCAGTTACTCTGGTCAATTATTTGGCCAATGGAAAACTAACTTGCAATGGATGCTGCAGCAATTTTACTCCTCGTCTGGTAAGGTTGGAGGAGGACTGGATTTACAGCAGCTCAGCCACAAGTCTTATTTTTATGCTAACAGAAGCAAAATTTAGACTTTGCAACTTTCTGCTACTTTGGGTCTCATACATGCCTGCCTTCACACTGCTTGTGGCAGCCGGTCCAGAGTTTAATTTCTCCCTATTTTACTGAGTGTAGTTTTTTTTCTTCACCCAACACATAGATAAGGGCAGACTGAAGAGACAAAGGAGGATGGTGCATGGAGAGGATTTGGATAGACTCCGAATTGTATAATAATTCAGAGAGAGGGAAAGAGAGAGGAACTTGTTTAATGTCATGAGAATTTAGGACATTTTTCAGTCATCTGCTTATTCTGCATAATTCAGGCTGCTTTAACAGCATGCAAGGAGAGACAAAGAATCTTGCAAGGCCTCGACGCTCAACGTTTGATGAAAGCAATGTAAGCAATATTTTGGTGGTTAAAGACAGCCTTAATAGTTTTAGCTAGTTCTTTGTAGTCCCTTGGCTTTGCTGAAAAGTTAAGCCTACGAAGTTAGATTTAGACTGCAGGAGGCATGCGGTGACTGGAAGACATGGTCAAAAAAGTTAAAACATCAGCTGCAAGGTGTTTGGAAATCTACCACTATCTTGATCTTTTCAAGTATAAAAAAACCCTATCTTTTCAAATACAAAAAAGATGTTGAGACTCTAGAAAGAGTGCAGAGAAGAGCAACCAGGATGATGAAGGGACTGGAGACTAAAACATATGAAGAACGGTTGCAGGAACTGGGCCTGGCTAGTCTAGGGAAGAGAAGGACCAGGGGAGACAAATAGATTTACAGATAATCAGAGTTGGAAGGGACCTTGTGGGTCATTTAGTCCAACCCCCCGCCCAAGTGGGAGATCCTACACCATTTCTGACAAATGGCAGTCCAATCTCTTCTTGAAGGTCTCAACTGATGGCGCTCCCACAACTTCCGAGAGCAACTTTTGTTCCATTGGTTGATTGTTCTCACTGTCAGAAAGATTCTCCTTATTTCCAGGTTGAATCTCTCCTTGTTCAGTTTCCATCCATATGATCCCTTAGATAGAAAGGTGGATAACTATGTTATTAAAAAACAGGGAGGAAGAAGAATATTTTGCGATATGGAATATATGGTATAAATGGTTAAAAAAAGAGGAATAAAAATGCTTTGTGAAAATGACTAAAGAAATTTCAAAGAAGAATATGATATATGACTCATGTGTATATATGTAAAGTAATGTAGATAGATAAGTATTGCACTTTAACAGTAGTATAATAGTAAGGAACTAGTAAATTAGCTACAGATCTATCTATAGTAAATGAACTTAATTGTTATTAAAGGACATGTACACTGCTATGATATCACTGTAAAATGTGAGAACCTGTTTCTCTTTTTTAATTTTTTTTAAATTTTGAAGAACTAAATTTTTTTTAAAAAAAGATAGAAGGGTAGAATTAACTATCCTATTTAGAGAATAACCAGGTAGCTGTTTAACTTTAATGAAATGTAAATGAAGTCGAATCAAAAGTTCCTTTGGCATCAATATATTCCATGACTTTTGCTTTGTTCCTTTAACTCAGTTCTCATTTAGCGATGCAACTGGGAGGGGCAGCTCAGATTTTAAGCAAGGCAGGTGCTAAGTAATCCCCAGCTGTGTTTGTAAGCTTATTTCTCCAGGCAGTCCTCGACTTACAACAGTTCAATTACTGACCATTCAAACTAACAGCGGCACTGAAAATAGTGACTTATGACCATCTTTCACACGGCCATTGCAGCATCTCTATGAGTGGCAGAGCTCTCTTCTCACAATCGGGAGGTTGTGAGTTCAATCCTCGGTAGAGGCAGATATTTCTCTCTCTGGGCAAAATGAGAGTATATCTGCCGAACAAAACTCTGTACCGGCAACAGGAAGGGCATCCAGCCATTAAAACACTCTGCTAGCTCCATTCAGTTGCGCAGATTCCACCCTGCAAGGGATTATGGAGTCGTGAAAAGAGGACGATGATTGCAGCATCCCCGTGGTCACATGATTTACATTCAGATCCTGGACAGCTGACTCATATTTATGACGGTTGCCATGTCCTGGGGTCATGTGACCATTTTTTTGCAACCTTCTGACAACTGGGAAGCCAGGTTCACTTAACAAAACCTGTTATTAATTTAATTGCAGGGAATTCGTTTAAGAAATACAGCAAGAAAAGTTATAAAATGCAACAAAACTCACTTAATAAACATCTCACTTAGCAACATAAGCTCTGGGCTTAATTGTGGTCGTAAGTCAAAGGCTACCTGTACTTCCTTCTGCTTTGCAGGCTTGCAAAAGCCATAAAGGTGAGAGGATTGGTTGTAAAGTTATATATTTTCCAACACCATCGTAACTGCAAATGATCACTTAATAAGGCCTTAATTGCTCCCATAGGTACACAACCCCACTTTTTGGATAACTGGCCTTCACTAGAGCACCTGGAAGAGAGACTAGGAGGACAAGGGTCAATTCTTGGGGCTGAAGGGGGGGGTTCTCCTGAATAACGTGAAGGCACTACACAAGAGGCCTCCAAACTTGGCCACTTTAAGACTTGTGGACTTCAACTCCCAGAAGATTTGTGGACTTCAACTCCCAGAAGACTTGTGGACTTCAACTCCCAGAATTCTCCAGCCCACAAGTCACAAGTCTTCTGGGAGCTGAAGTCCACAAGTCTTAAAGTCCATAAGAATTCTGGGAGTTGAAGTCCATAAGTCTTTTTTTTTATAAACTTTATTAATTTTACAATTAAAACAACACAAATAAAAAATTAAAAACTTTTCAACATCGACCGTTTGTGATATCCTGTTCGTAACATTGTTTTGTGCAATATTTATAACTGATATCTAATGTGAATATATATTTATTACAACTATTACTAAACTTCCTGTCCATAAGTCTTCAAGTCCACAAGAATTCTGGGAGTTGAAGAATTACACAAGCCAGTTTTTACAAACAAACACACACACACACACACACACACAAATCAACATTTTTCAAAGCAGAGTGCCATCCTTGCTAAGGGGCACATGCCCCAGGTCCTAAACAGAAAAGCAACAAGGAAAAACAAGAACTTGTGTCCACCAATGAGGGGGCATCAGCCGGGGCTGAATGTTATTTTTACCCCAAATTGGCAAGGAAAGTTTACACCCTTATCTTTAACCAGCCCTGAACTCTGAAGCACGCAAAACAAACCTGCCTCATACTTTTCTGACTGGAAAAAGCTAGCAAGCTCCAAGGGCTGCCAGAAACACACCCTGGGTATGTGTGAACCAAGGCACATGCAACCTTCCCCACCCACAAAGGGAGCTGGCAGCACCCCAAACGCCACCCCTCCCAACCGCATCATGGCCACAGCCCTTATTCTCCCCTTGCCACGATGCCCATCCTGGCCAGTTCCAAACTCCTGGTCATTAGGCCGCAGCACAAAGATCAGTGAGTGATAGTAATAGCCCTTAGACATATATACCGCTTCACGGTGCTTTTACAGCCCTCTCTAAGAGGTTTACAGAGTCAGCCTCTTGCCCCCAACAATCTGGGACCTCATTTTACCGACCTCAGAAAGACAGAAGGCTGAGTCAACCTTCAGCCAGTGAGGGTTGAACTGCTGGCAGTTGGCAGAATTAGCCTGCAATATTGCATTCTAACTACTGTGCCACCAGGAAGGATTAGGAGAAAGGGAGGGAGAGAGGGAGGGAGGGAGGGAAGGAAGGAAGGAAGGAAGGAAGGAAGGGACAACAGCAAGAGCCCTTAGACTTATATACCGCTTTATAGTGCTTTCCAGCCCTCTCTAAGCGGTTTACAGAGTCAGCCTCTTGCCCCCAACAATCTGGGACCTCATTT
>NW_020769648.1:85201-107593 GCF_900518735.1 Pseudonaja textilis
GACCCTGGTTTTTCCCCGTATCCTAATTCATATTCTCCAATGGGACACATCCATAGCCAAGAGTCATCAATCATGTTCTCAGGTTAGAATTTTGCGGGGCAGAAACTTCAGTCACCTCGTTACTATCTTTGAAAAACATTGATGGAATGCAGTTCCGGATTGCAAGCTGCCGCACTGCTCCCCTCTCCCTTTCTGTCGGCAACTCTAAAAAGACCAGAGAAATATTTTATGAGTTGACAGATTGTTTAGCAACCAGTTGAAGTTACAGCAGCCCAGAAAAAAGTGACTTGCAACCGGTTCTTGCATTTAACAACTGTCATGGCACCCCCCCCCAGAGTCATGTGATCAAAATTTGGCAACTCTTGGCAACTGGCAAGCATTTACACCGGTTGCAAGGATCCTGCGATCGTCATTTGCAAACCTTCCCAGATGGTTTCCAATAAAAGAAGTCAATGGGGGAAGCCGGATTTGCTTAACGATTGCATGATTCGCTTAAACAACTGAAGGGATCCGCTTAACCAACACTGCAAAAAAAGGTCATAAAATCTGCTGCGACTAACTTAACAACCATGCTTGGCAATGGAAATTCTGACCCGAGTTATGATCGTAAGCCGAGCGCCAACTGTGTTGTCTTCCAACACATGCATCCCAGTGGTGGGATTCACATTATTTTACTACCGGGTTCTGTGGGCGTGGCGTGGCTTGGTGGGCGTGGCAGGGGAAGGATATACTGCAAAATCCCCATTCCCTCCCCACCCCACTAACCTGCTTTCCAGCTCCATTCTCCTGTGAAGGGCAACCAAAGGAGACCCAGCCGATCAGCTGGGTCTCAATGGGAGACAGAGATGAGATGGGATTGGCGGGGCCAGTCGGAGGTGGGATTTGACGGTTCTCCAAACTATTCAAAATTTCCACTACCGGTTCTCCAGAACTGGTCAGAACCTGCTGAATGCCCACCTCTGATGCACCCCCAATTCCGCAGAAGATTTCTAGTGTGCCACTCCAATAAACAGGAGCCGCAATGTTGCGTAAGAGAATTCCCTGTGGCTTTGTACATCAAAGGTCTGCCCACCTAGGACAGCCATATTAGACAACTGTTTCTTCCGGATTTGTGGCACAACCACTGCTGTCTTTTGTGGCTGGTGAAACTCTGCAAAGGCAAGCAAAGAAAACGCCACACTGGATGGTAGCTTCAGCTCGGTGAGGATTTTATTGGCAAGACAAGCCATACGGAACAATTGTAGATGCGGGCCTCTTTCCCCCCACCCAGAATTAAACTAAAAACACCCTTTCGATCAATTCTAGTGAAGCTAGGCAGCTTCAGGGGAGCACATCCTTCAAAATCGGTCAAGCCAAGGGACCCCCCAATCTTTTTTCTTAAATTTCAGAGGCTTCATCGGTAGCTTTCAAACCAGGAAAAATCAGCGGCGGCTTACAAATACGTTTGTGATTGTGGGCAAGATAAAATTCCTGTTTTCCTTCACTCCATCTGAGCAAGCTTAGCCAGGATTCTGGGTGATTAGTGCCCCAGCCGAGAAGACACACATAGCACCATTCACACAGAGTCCAAAGCCAGCTTAGCTTTTTTTATTTTTTTTATCATTCTGCGTCAGCTGAGCATTACTGAGCATAAAAATGGCGTGAAAGGCAAGCGGTGCTTGAAAGGAAGACAAACTAACTGAGGTAGGATGCTGGGCCCGAATCTACCAGATGCTGCTAGGCTGTTACCTACCACCAGCAAAGGACAATTTCGATTGTTCCTGCTAGGAAGAGAAATTGGACCGGTTCCAATGTGCAAGTTTTGACATGAGATTGTGTCTCTCCACGCAACAGCTCTGTGAAAGGACACCAGGGATGGAGGAGGCTTAAAAGGTCTTAGTATCTTGACACACAAACCATCTCCATCCCTTCCTTTTTGCCACAACTTTGCATCCCCTGATAATATTATCCTCAGCAATCTGAGCAAGAGGTTTTGGAGAAACACCCATTTCTAGATGTTTCCTGGACCTTGGCTGCTGTCTCCAGAGGTGACAGATATCACTGGATTGGGAAGAGTCGGGAGACGAAGAGCGAAAATAAGAAACATCTGGTACGGGAGATGCCACCAGCGATGGTTTTGGTCCTTTACTTCTGCTTCTGGAGATGGGACCGAGATTTTGGAGAAGATTTTTGGGAACAACACGGACCTTAATGCCAAAGGAGAAGAAGGAATTGCTGGCGTTTTTTTTTTTTAATGTGAGGTGAGCCTAATTGGGAAGAATATTTTAATCCCTTATCGTGAATACAGGTCGTCCTTGACTTACATACAGTTCGTTTAGTGACCGTTCTAAGTTACAGTGGCACTGAAAAAAGTGACACGACTGTTTTTGACATGATCATTGCCACATCCTCATGATCACTTGATCAAAATTCAGGCCCTTGGCAACTGACTCCCATATGCGATGGATGCAGAGTCCTGGGTATCATGCCCCCTCAGAGTCTGAATCCGAGAAGGAAGATGAACAGGTGACAGGAAGCAGGAATGTGGCTGTGTTGGCTGTGGAGGAAACTGGGGAAGGGCAAAGTCTGGCTGGACAGAGCAGGGGAGAGGTAGAACAAGGGAGAGGGAGTTCAGAGGAAGACCCAGCCCCCCCCTCTTCATCCTAGGGCACGCAGGGAGGAACGGAAAACAGAGCAACGTGGGTTGCGTGGCTTATGAGGGAGGAAAGGGCCCTGATTCCCTTCATTAGCCACACCTGGGAAGAGAGTTTAAAAGAGATGCATGCTGAGTGCAAAAGCTGCTGGGAGCAAATGTGAGTTTATGTTGTGTTAACTTTGCTTATCTGCGTTCCTGGCATCCTCCCAACCGCGTTGAGTTATTGCTGTGCCTTCACATCTGGAATTCTTGCTTCTGACCTGCCGGACTAATTACTTCCTTTCGCCTTGATTGGACTTATAGTTACAGTTTTTGTTGACCACGTTTGGACTTGATTCTCTGCAGCCAAAGGCTGTTCCTGGGAGAGTTTTTCTCCAATCCAGAAGGTAACCAGGACATTGGGGACAAAGTTGGAGCCAATAAAGGGACTCCTACCAATTATCTGACTGTGTTGCCTTTGTGCCACGCCCCCCTTGGGTCATCACACTCATGATCACATGATCAAAATTCAGACCCTTGGCAACTGACTCTTATATATGACGGACGAGGAGCCCCAGGTTTCATGTATCTCCCTTTTGTGACCTGCCAAGCAAAGTCAATGGGGAAGCCAGATTCACTTAACGACCGTGTTACTAACTGCTGTGATTCACTTTACAACGGTGGCAAGAAAGGTAATAAAACGGAGCAAAGCTCACTTAAGAACTTTCTCTCTCAGCAACACGAAACCTTGGGCTCGTCCTTTTGCAGGTCGTAAGTCAAGGAGCACCTATGCTCAAATGTTGAGTGAACCTTTCAAATGGGAAGGGAAGGGATAGCTCACTTTGTGGCCCAGGTAGGAGTGGTTCTAAGTATCTTGATCGCCCCTTCAGCCGATCGCCCTCAGCTTGTGTCAAACCCAAACCACAGAAAGTGCTTCTGCCTGCGGGGCTGAGCATGAAAGAGGACGGCGGTTACGTTATTTAGATCAAAGTTCTACCGGAGTCTTTGTATGGAAGGGTGATTCAGATCAAAGTTCAGCCCCCGAGGCTTTGAGAGAGGTTAGGCAAGATACAAAAATGTGAGTGCTGGTAACCCTCCAGCTTATCCGCCTGCGTTAAGTAAATTCAGTCAGAACTGAAGGAGCTGCATGGATGAAAAAGCAAAACGACTTCAAAGAAGGGAAAAAAAACAAACCCAAGAAAGTCCAGTTGCCTTTTGGGAAGAAAAAATAAAGTACCTTTGGGACAAACATGACTTGGAGGACTGAGAATCTTTAGTCCCCAGACTTTAGGCAAAGGGCACAATCTCTTGGTGGAAAGGCCCAGAGATTCCTATGGGGCACACACCGAGGTTGTGTAAGTCAGGTAACCCAGTCCGTTCATCTGTTGCGTTGGGATTTTGGGTTCTAGGCCAAGCTTTCCAACCATGGTACTTTCAAGAAAAACACATTTTTTTTTTCTGGAGGGAAGAATTAGCATAGGCTCAACGGTAGAGAATGCTCATCTCCACTTTCCAAGGCGGTTGTAAGAACTGGCCAAAACATGGAATCCCCAGGTTTAAGAGAAACAAGAGGCCAGTACGTTCTGTTCAACCCACATCTGTCATGGGAATGCTGGAATTAGTGATGGTTCATAAATACTGGGAATAGAAAGTGGGTTGTAATCGTCTCCTTCGAGAAAGCCAAGGTGCAGAAGATACCAAGTCAAGGAGTACAGACTCCAGCTGGCAAACAAGACATATCTTGGGGGTGGGGTGGGGGAATATTAGCTTTCAGACCATGTCTTTTATACTCTTTACTTTCATATCTGTTGATCGTGGGTGCTTCTCCAAGAAGGCAAGATCCCAGGAGCAGAAGATTCTGATTCAATCGCATGGATGAGACAGCTGCTGGTCACACGGGAGTAACGTAATTCCCAGGGAAAGTGCCAAATTTCTGCGTCCTTCTAGAGACCCCTAGTGCAGGAAAAGAAAAGAAAAAAAAACGCAGAAGAGATCCATGAAGAAAGAATAGAGGTTCAAGATTCGGAGGGTTATTTTTTTTTTCCCTTGGAAGATTCTGGACCAGCCTCTTGAAATTAAAAAAAAAAAAAGATATCTAAAGAAGACAATATCTTACTCTGCTACCTCTTGTGCCCCAGCTTCAAAGTTTTAGACAATATTCCTTTCTCATCCTGCATATTTTATATATACAGTATATTTGCTTTGCTGCTCTGTGACTGTAATAAAGATTGATCTGATAACAGATAAACAGAGTTGGAAGGGACCTTGTAGGTCATCTAGTCCAACCCCCACCCCCCACCCAATCAGAGACCCTACACCATTTCTGACAGATGGCAGTCCAGTCTCTTCTTGAAAGCTTCCAGCGATGAAGCTCCCACAACTTTTGAAGGCAACTTCTGTTCCACTGGTTGATTGTTCTCAGAAAATTTTTCCTTATTTCTAGGTTGAATCTCTCCCTTGGTCAGTTTCCATCCATTATTCCTTGTCTGGCCTTCGGGTGCCTAGGAAAATAGCTTGGCCCCTTCCTCCTCTCTGGGGCAGCCCTTCAAATATTGGAAGACTGCTATCCTGTCTCCCCTGGTCCTTCTCTTCCCTAGACTAGCCAGGCCCAGTTCCTGCAACCATTCATTGTGTGTTTTAGCTTCCAGTCCCTTAATCATCCTGGTTGCTCTTCTCTTCTCTACAAAGAGTCTCAACATCTTTTTTTTATAGTGTGGTGACCAAAACTGGATGCAGTATGATGTTTTATTTAAATTTATATTTAAATTATATTTTCTATGTACAATGAGTTTAGTTAGGGTTTGTATATCAGAGATGGCATGACCTCTGTAGATGCAACATGCTAAATTAAATCAGCAATAAAACCTGTTTGAGTGGTTTTTCGTGTGGTAGTATTGCTACTCAGGACATGGTTGAGATGGCAGGAGATCTTCTCCATTCATTCAGGTCCTAGATCAGGAATGGCAGCCTAGTAATGAGGAGCACCAATGTGTTTACAACTATCTCTTTTGGAGACTGTCACATAATACGACTGGCCACACCTATCTTTTAATCCTATTCTTCAGGTGCCTTCAATTAAAACTAAATGCAAAGCTGGCTAGAGGCAAGCCTTCGGAGGTCTACCCTAAATCTTCTCCACTTTCAACACTGGAGGTTTTGAAGAAGAGATTGGTCAACCATTTGTCTGAAATGGTGGAGGACAGGGGTGTCAAGGTGGCAGCCCGTGGGCTGGATGTGTCATGCGCAGCCAACGCCCACCCCAGCTCCACGAATGGGAAAAACATCTCAAAACATCACGTGGCAGCAAAATGACATGGCGGATTTGACACCCATGGTATAGGGCCTCCAACCTTGGCCACTTGAAGCCTGGAGGACTTCAACTCCCGGGACTTCAACTCTCTCGTTGGAGACCCCTGGTATAGGGCATCCTCCCCTAAGCAGGGGGTTGGATTACAACTCCAAGATTTAACTTTTTTGTTCTGTTAAATAAGGCAGAGGCGTCTCATCTGAAGCTACAGGATACGTGTAGACCTCAAAAGCCTTGGATACAGCCCAGTGGTAGGAGTCAAACATTTTTACTACCGGTTCTGTGGACGTGGCTTGGTGGGCATGGTGTGCTGGGTGTGGCTTGGTGGGCGTGGCAGGGGAAGGATATTGCAAAATCTCTATTCTCCACTCCACTCCTGGGGGAAGGATACTGAAAAATCCCCCTTCCCTCCCCACCCCACTAACCTGCTTTCCAGCTCTGTTCTCCTGTGCAGGGCAACCCAAGGAGACCCAGCCGATCAGCTGGGACTCAATGGGAGGCAGAGAAGAGATAGGGGCAGGGCCAGTCAGAGGTGACATTTGCCGGTTCTCCGAACTACTCAAAATTTCCACTACTGGTTCTCCAAAACCGGTCAGAACCTGCTGAACACCACCTCTGAGACAGTTTTAGAAATCCACAGATGCTACTAAAGTCTTACTAGGGGGAGGAAAAAATCACATCACTGGAGGATAACCCCATGCATTATGTCTAAGCTTAATCCAACTGGAACGTAAATCAAATGTAGGTTTTATGTCAGTTTTGGCACGGGAGGGCAGCCTCTGACTCCAAAGGTATGGAAGAAATTGCAAGCTACTAAAACCTGCCACCGGCCGTCTCCACAGATCTAGACCTACCCACAAACCATCCATCATCGCACTGTTGCATCACATCTACGCGATCACCTTCCTGAAGCTCCAATTCATCTTCGTTCTGAGGTCGGTAATGGTAGAGAGCTTGGTACCTGCAGCACACAAGCCATGGGTGAGGACGTCTCCTTCTCTTCTATTTAGCATCTAATACAAGTAGTCCTTAACTTATGACAGGTTTGCTCAGTGACCATTCGAATCTGCAACGGAAACTCCCTTCTCCCAAAGTACAGGGGCACCTCGGCACTCGATGCTTCGAAACTCACGGAATTTGGTACTCGGTGCATTTGATGTAAAAATTTCACCCCGGTACTCGTTTGTTTAGTACTTGACACACAAGCTGGAACTTGTTGGCATTGACTGCCTTGTGAGCCACTCCATTATTCCTTAGGGGAAATATTTGCTTGGTGCTCTTCACTTCTGGCACTCATCACGCCTTCCAAATCAACAATGAGTACCAAGGTACCCCTGTACTTACAACCCAGTTCCGATGTTCTGATGACCAACCCTCCACTCCTACGGCCACATGCACTGCCTTTTGGTGATTAACAACTGCAGCGTTGGCTTTAATGATCACCACAAGGAAAGAAAAGATCGTAAAATGGGGGCCAATCACACGATGACTTGTCCTGTGACCATCACGGCTGACGATATTATGCTCCTAAGTCGAGGACGACCTGTGTACGTACATACATACTAGTTTTTCCCTATACCCCAATTAAAACAGTTTTTTTTTTCTCCTCTAAAGGAATGCCAAAGGTGCTTTTTTCAAGAGGCAACTGGACTTTCTGGTTTTTCTTTGAAGACGTTTTGCTTCTCACCCAAGAAGCTTCCTCAGCTCTGACTGGATGATGAGGGAAGGGAAGGATTTATACCCCTTGCAGGCAGCTGGTCATTTGCATTTTGCAATATAAATCCTTCCATTCCCCACCGCCCAGTCAGAGCTGAAGAAGCTTCTTGGATGAGAAGCGAAACGTCTTCAAAAGAAAAAAAAAACCCAAGAAAGTCCAGTTGCCTCCTGAAAAAAGCACCTTTGGGTCAACTGTGACCTGGAGGACTGAGAATCTCTACAGACTTTTAGCTATGCAATTTGGGATGGACACCCTTGGAATAGTGTGGGAGTAGGAATGGATTTCCAGAGGAAGAAAAAAACGGCAGACTACAGGAACCATTTGCACTACACAGGTGACCCCGAGGACAGAGATAAACCTCCAAGTGGCCTCAACGACCCTCTAAAAAGGTGCAAATGACCAGCGGTCTGCAAGGAGTATAAATCCTTCCCTTCCCCCATCATCCAGTCAGAGCTGAAGAAGCTCCTTGGAAGAGAAGCAAAACATCTTCAAAGAAAAACCAGAAAGTCCAGTTGCCTCCTGAAAAAAGCACCTTTGGGACAACCAGGACGTGGAGCACTTGAGAATCTCTACAAACTTTTCCTAAGGGAAATAAACTTTAAGTCGCTTCTGCCGGCAGGCCAGATGAGGGACGCCACGCTGTGTTTCGTGCGTGGAAAAGAAATGGGCAGAGGCGCGCCATCTCCTTGCCCTCCCCGCTCCCCAAATATTGGGGTGGGGGAAGAGGTAGAGAGACATAGACCCTGCCTCTTGGAAACCTTGAGCTGTCCTCAGCCTTTCAAGCCGGCGTTGGCAATGCTTGGCACCGGTGAAGCAGCCAGCCGGCTTCTGTTCTCCTAGGCTCTGAGCAAGCCCCTCTGAAAAAGGCCCCTTGTTTTGAACAATCCAGACACTGTCCAAGCCTGGCACTCGGGGTGGGTGGGGAGGGGAGTTGTCTACAGCCCTCCCCCATTCCGTCCTCCCCTCCCTGTGGGTCACTTCCGGGGGAAGGTGGGGCTGGCCAGCTGCCAGCAGGAGCCCAGCTCTCCCTTCCCCGACACTGCGAATCGGCCTGGCTTACGGAGTCCACTGGATGCCGGAGGGGGACTGGTCTCTGGAGGCGTGGGGGGGGCTCCGCGGCTTTGAAGTGGGGGAAAACGCCGCTTCCAGGGCGGAATTCTGCCAAAAAAAGAAAAGAAAAAAGGAACCGGGATGAGAACACGGCGCAGCAGAAAGTAATAAAACACAGGTGGGAGGGAGGGAAGGTTGACCTGAATCAGAATAGAACTGGAAAGAGACCTTGGGGGACATCTAGTCCAACCTCCTACTGAAGCAGGAGATCCTATACCCGTAATGGCGAACCGATGGCAGCCATTTGTGCAGGCACGGGAGCTCCAGCCAAACTTACCTGCACTGCGCATGCGCGTGCCTCGCAGCTGATTTTCGGCCTGTTTGAGGCCTTTTACGGCCTCCCTGAGGTTTGAGGGAAGCCGCTGCAGCCTTGGGGGGCAGAAAAACGGGCCTTCTGGAAATACCGGAAGTGCCTGTTTTCAGCCTCCAGCGGGGTCTCTGGAGAGGCCATATTCACCCTCCTTGGGCTCTGCAGCCTTTGGAAGTGACAAAACAACGGGCCTGTTTTGTCACTTCCGGTATTTCAGGGGTGCTGCGCGCACATACACAGGAGGGGGAAAGAGCACATTGCATTGTGGGTGCCGGCACACAAGCTTTTGGTACACCATGCCAAAATGGTTCGCCATCACTGATCTATACCAATTCCAGGCAATCCTGGAGGAAGAGCCCAGGAAAATTCAACGCAGAATGCAGGTAGTTCTGGACTTACGACCACAATCGAACCAAAGCTTCCCTGTTGCTAAGGAGAAGACAACTGTTGGGTGAATTTTGCCGCATGGTGTGACCTTTTTGGTTAAGTGAATCACCGCAGATATTAAGTTACTCGCACGATTGTCAAGTAAACTGGGCTTCATTACTGACTTGGCTTGTCAGAAGGCCGCAAAAGGGTCAGCTGCCAATCATCCGAATTTTGATGATGTGACCACGGGGATGCTACAATGCTTGTATGTGCTAAATATGGCCGTAAGCCACAGTTTTCAGTGCCGTTGTAACTTTGGTTACTGAATAAATAGTTGTAAGTTGAGAACTGACTACCTGTACAGAATAACAGAGTTGGAAAGGATCTTGAAAGTCTTGTAGTCCAACCCCTGGCTTGGGCGGGAGAGGGAAGGGAGGGAGTGGAGGTGTGGCTCTGGAGGTTGTGGAGGAGGCTGGAGAAGGGCAGAGGCCGGCTGGGCAGTCAGAGGAAGAACCAGGCCCATCCCCTCTTCATCCTAGGACACGCAGGGAGGAATGGAGAAGGCAACAACTTGGCTTACGAGAGAGGAAGCGGCCCTGATCCCTCTCATTGGTTGCAGCTGGGGAGAATAGTATATAAGAGAGAAGGTTAAAACACAGAGTTGCCAGAAGTAAAGCGTGTTTTATTTTGGGCTGAAGTTATCTTGGTTGGTGTCCTTCCAACAGATTGTGCCTTGTTATCTGCTTGAATTTGGTAATCAGTTATCCTGGTCTGTTGTGGAACTTTCTTCATTGTAGTTTGTTTTGGTTTTTTATTTCACCTTTATCTGCTCATTAAGTTCGGACTGCATTGCTTTCTTTTGAAGACTATTTTTGAATCAGTTTTATCTCCAACTGAGAATTATTGAACAGTGGGGCCAAGTTGGAGGCATTAAAAGACACTTATTTACGTTTTGGATTTTGTTACGTTTGTGTTACACTCTGGGTCATCATAGCTACTGAAAGACACCACTAAAGTCAGAAGCTCCCAAAAGTGCTTTTTCAAAAGTCAACTGGACTTTGCTTTTCCTTGAAGATGTTTCGCTTTTCGCCCGAGAAGCCTTTTCAGCTCTTCAAAGGGCACTTCTTCGGAACGGAGTTCACGGGATCAAAATTCTGACGCTTGTCTCTTATTTATGACGGTATTGCAGTGTCCTGGGTTCACTTTTGTGACCTTTTGACAAGCAAAGTCAATCAGGGAGCCAGATTCACTTAACGTCCGTGTTACTAAAACTAACAAGTACAGGGATTCGCTGAACAATTGCGGCAAGAAAAGTAGCAAAAGAGGGCAAAACTCACTGAACACGTGTCTCGCTTAGCGAGAGAATTTTTTTTTTGGGGGGGGGGTTCAATTGTCCTAAGTTGAGGACTATATTAAGCCTGATTGTCCTTCCAGTTTCCATGAGTCATTTCAAGACGCTAGAATCTTTTCTGGATTGGATTGGCTTTCTTTGGGGTTGCTGCCAAGCCCTACAAGGAGGATATTAATGTCCCACATGGTTTAAAGCAAAGGTCTCCAAACTTGGCCACTTTAAGATTGGTGGACTCCAACTCCCAGAATTCTCCAGCTGGCTGGAGAATTCTGGGACTTGAAGTCCACCAGTCTTAAAGTGGCCAAGTTTGGAAGGCCCTGGCCTAAAGTGATGCTGTATAAAGGATATTTCCACCATTGCAATGAATTAAGCCTGTGACCGTGAGATCCAAGGAGAAGGGATCAAGAAAACTCAAGAGCGATGCCAGCATTGGCACAGTGGCACCATGCCAGAGCCCCATCCCTTTAAAAAAAATTTTTTTTTTCACATTGTTATGTTGCATGCACGCCCCACATTATGAAAGTGGAAAATCTGCTTTTGTAATTCAGAGGAGAATGCTAAGTGATTGCCTGGGGTGAAAGGAAGGACACAGGCCAGCAAACAGCCACTTATTATATTTAAGCCCTGGGATATACAAATTCTGCTTGGTCTCTTACACCATACATGAGAAACGGAGGCGTGGGAACAGCATCTCATCAGA
The DNA here is from genome assembly GCF_900518735.1 of Pseudonaja textilis. The sequence goes on from NW_020769648.1 coordinate 96,680, forward strand.
GGGGGTATTCAGCAGGTTCTGACCAGTCCTGGAAAATCAGTAGCGGAAATTTTGAGTAGTTCAGAGAACTGGCAAATCCCACCTCTGACTGGCCCCGCCCCCATCTATTCTCCGCCTTCTGAGTCCCAGCTGATTGGCTGGGTCTTCGTTGGTTGCCCTGTACAGGAGAACGGAGCTGGAAAGCAGGTTAGTGGGGTGGGGAGGGAATGGGGATTTTGCAGTAAACTTCTCCTGCCATGCCCACCAAGCCACATCTACAGAAACGGTAGTTAAAAAAAATTGAATCCCACCACTGCATCTCACCTGTGGCGGAATGGAAGGCCGTGCTTGGGAAGTCAACAGAGGAGGAACAGGGCGTGGCGGGTCCTTCATCTGGACAGATGTGAGAGGCTGGGGGCTCCCACTGGACATTTTCCCAGGGCTTCGACTCTGGGGACTGAAAGAGCCAGCTCTGAGTGCGCCCTGGATTCTGTGAGTCATGGTCTCGGGGTTTTCAAACTTTGGAGAGATGGGAAATGTGAATCCAGAAGAGGCAGAGGAGGAAGAGGAGGCGAGCAGGTCTGGTGCCAGAGCGTTTGGCAGGTTTGAAGGGGAAGTCTCAGACTGCCACCTACTGCCCAGACTGGGCGCCTGTGCCTGGGGGGACGAGCTGGCATGGCCCGGGAGGCCCGGGGAGGAAGGATATTCCTCCGAATTCTTCACCCTTGGCTCTTTCACCACCTGGACATAGTTGGCTGGAAAAATACCCTGGCGGTTTGTGCCAGAGATGCGACCTTCATACCAGTTCTCGTCTACCCTACGGACAAGGCAGATATGTTCACCCTGGCAACAGAGAAAAGAAAAAAAAAAGTTAGCATACCGTGGGAGCGTGTAAAGTCCCGAGGCTGAAAGACACACCCAAGAAGAGATTGTCTGTCCTTCTCAACAACCACTTTGAAGTTAAAGGCCACCCAGCTTGTTCCGGGCAACAATAGGTATGATATTCATTTGTTTGTGTGATGTGTGTGCGTATGTGCATTTCTACGGCCTCCCTTATCATCAGTGGGATATGGGGGTGTAGGATGGGAACAGCAGTAATTCTGGGTGGTGTACAACATTAAAGCAACAATGACTCCTTAATTCACAGCACAACATCTTGAATACATCTGAAAGATCTCTGAACCAGGCCACCTGTTACCCTACAATACTTGTCTCTGTGGCCTTTTGACCGGTTGAGTAACAGCAACCAGTTTATTTATTTACTCCATTTATTTATTTACTTTTTCACATTTTCTTTCGCCATGGTGGCGCAGTGGTGAGAATGAAGTACTGCAGGCTTTTTCTGCCGATTGCCGGCTGGTTGCAATTTGGCAGTCCGAATCTCACCAGGCTCAAGGTTGGCTCAGCCATCCATCCTTCCAAGGTCAGTAAAATGAGGACCCAGATTGTTGGAGGCAATAGGCTGACTCTGTAAACTGCTTTACAGGTGGCTGTAAAGCACTGTGAAGCATATAAGCCTATAAGTCTAAGTGCTATTGCTATTTCCTCAGTTTATTTATTTACTTTTTCACCACATTTTCTTTTCTCCAAAAGGTCAACAATGTCCCAGACCCCCACAGCTGTGGGGAGGAGAATGCTCCTCTCAAATATGATTGTTATAGATATTCTTAAGCTTTATAAAATCATAAGTTCCCTGGAGCAAATCATTTGTTCAACAACTAAACAACCAACTTGATCTTGCAAACAGACAACCTCTGTCCTTTCTCCAGAAGCTGCTAATTGCTAGGTCTCTTTGAATTAAACATGAAAGCAGTTTTCAGCATTGATGTTCAAAAGTGGCAGTACATGATTTATGACACTGTTCCATCGCCACAGGAGGTGCCTCTTGCCTTTTTTTCTAGAGGCCCTAAAATATGACTGGCTGCCTCAGAGATCCATTTATGAGAAGCAGAGACAGCCAACCAGCCGCACATCGGTGGGAGAGGAATGAACTGGCTTGCAGCCCAGACAAGCCACGGGAGGAGGCTCCGAAGCCTTTTGGTGGCTGGCTCCACTCTGAGTAAGAATGTATGTTTCTGCTAATATGTGGACTTCGATACCTTTCGAAAGGACAACTCTACCGCCAAGTCTCCTTTGAAGTTGTACTGGGCCACTGCTTCCCCATACTCCAAGACTTGGAGGGAGGGCACTTTGATGGGCTTGGGAATTTCGGTTGGAGGCAGGACCTGTGTTGAAAAAGGAAGCAGCAGCAACAACAGGGTTATGGCTTTAATCTGGGATACAGGTTCCTTAGAGAAAGAGCTCACCTGAGCATCAAGCACCTTTACTGGAACACATCATTGGCAGCGAAAGTATGAAAATGTCTGTGTGTGCGACACTTTTGTCATCTGTCCAGGACATAGGCCTGCTCCGATTTTGTTCCTGAACATCAGAACAACAGCTGTTTTCTTAGTTAAAAGGTAAAGGTTCCCCTCGCGCATATGTGCTACTCGTTTCTGGCTCTAGGGAGCGGTGCTCATCTCCATTACAAAGCCAAAGAGCCAGCACTGTCCGAAGATGTCTCCGTGGTCATGTCGCTGGCATGACTAAATGCCAGAGGAGCACGGAACGCTGTTACCTTCCCACCAAGGTGATCCCTATTTTTCTACTTGCATTTTTTTACATGCTTTCGAACTGCTAGGTTGGCAGAAGCTGGGACAAGGAACGGGAGCTCACTCTGTTATGTGGCGCTAGGGATTCGAACCACCGAACCGCTGACCTTTCTGATCGACAAACTCAGCGTCTTAGCCCCTGAAATCCCTGTAATATAGGCAGAAGTCGACTAAATTGCTACCTTAAGCTATTCCTGAGTAGCTCTGGTTTCCTGGGTCTGACAATGCATGTTTGCTGTCCTCATTGCCAACCTCTAACATATCTCTACACTACGGCATCTATTCTGAGTCACTGTTGGATTCTGCCGACCTGATTTGCCTTATCTCACGATAGGTAAGATTCATTTTTCTTCCATTCTCTCTAGCCAGCGGTGGGGAAATCAGTCACCAATCAGGCCACTGAAGCAGGAAGGCAGAGAGTCTTGAGTTTGGGACTTTGTGTTGGCTGGTATATCTGCCTTTACTCCCTTTACCCCCATTTGAGCAGCTCCCAAGACAAAATAATGGGCAAGGAAGCAACACAGGCAAAGGTGCCAGGCCTGAAACAGATCCAGAAAGAAGCAAGAGAATAAATAAAATGCTAAGGGAGAGGACTGTGGGCTAGGAACACCTGAAGGAACCACACATAAAGGTTTATCTATTGTCATAACATTATGAAATCTATTCCAAAGGGAAACATATCATATAATTTTTCAACAGTTGGGAAAAATGGCTTCAAAAACTAAAAATGGTCAGATTCCAGAATTTTGGAATATAATTCAAAATAACAATAACATTTTAATTATGAAAACCTTTACCTATAAATCTTATGCAAACTTACACATTTATAACAAACATATGTTCCATTATTCCCACCCCCTCCAAAACACACCAGTAATAAGTAAGCATTATGTGGATTAACATACCTCAATTTTATCTGTTGCCAACAAAGAAAATCTGTACTAAAGATGTTTTCTGATGCCATCTTGGAATCACAATATTCCCCACATCTAATACTGGTGCCCTGACTTTGTCTCCACGCCAATGGAAGACAGAGGAATAATTGAGCCATGGGTCAAGGCCTACATTCAAATAGCCTTAATGAAAGGATCTTTCATTTGCTACTCATATATAGGCCAGTGATGCAAAATGAATGAAATCTCCCTAAAGGGATTTTGGGTACCACTTGAGGTCACCCAAAGTTTTCATTGAAGTATATTTCAGAAAAAGAAAATGGTTTTCAAAACATGGGCTAATCAGAACAATTATTTCGTGCCATTGACTAATTTTATCACATCTAAATTCAATCACACTTATCATTTGTCCAGGCCCAGCTTATTCAGAGACTAACTGTGGCCTTTGGCTCTACAATGCATGACACAACACTGGTACTCATTAAGAGACCACAACAATGCAAATTAACAGCTCCAAAGCTGCCAGCAACTCTTCTATTCCAGAATAATTGCAGTATTCATAATGCCTTAAAAGGTCTAGACGGGGGCTCTTCAAACTTGACAGCTTTAAGACTTGTGGACTTCAACTCCCAGAATTCCTTCTCCAGTCATGTTAGCTCAGGAATTCTGGGAGTTGAAGTCTTGCCAAGTTTGAAGACCCTTGGTCTAGGTGAATAATAGAAACATAATTTAATAATATGATAATAGAAACGTAAATATAGAAGGTATGTTTGTCAACATCCAGCATGGCGAAACAAAACAAGATTTTTACTACTAATTTTGCCCTTCAGCAAGTGGGGATCCTGAATTCTTAAAAAGTTACCCCCTTCCCCCCATTTCTCCTCTCTCTTCTGTATAGGTATACGAAAACCTATTTCAATTTTACCGGGGCAGCCAAAAAGTCCCGATGGCCCCAGAAGCTTACCTCCACGTAATTAGCAGGGAAAATGCCCACCCTGCCGTGGTGTTCTCCTTCAAGCCAGTTTTTATCTACTTCTTTGTGGATGTACACAATGTCCCCCTTCTGCAGGGTCAGTTCTCTGAAAGACAAACAGGTAACACATAAGGACCCCTGTTCAAAGTTATTTCAGAGCAAACCTCCATCCCGGGTCTCTTCAAGCCACTCCCTGGGTTTGTACCAGCCACTTCTTGCTCTCAGGTGAATGCCTTAATGCCATGATGATTGAGACAAATCGAGCCTTTTGCGTCGATCCTTTCGTTGGGTCCAAAGAATGTAGCTGTGGCTTTTTTTTTTTCAAAGCTACGTTGCTCCAGGAAATATTCTGCGGAGGAGAGGAGGGTGTGTTCGAGAACACATTCTCCACTCAAGCAGAAAAACAGTGAGAGTTGAAGGATTTGGCCAAAACTTCACATAAGAAGACCATGTGACCTAGAATGGGGTGAGGAATCGTGTTGCACTTGGAAAACACACGGTCTTTTCTCTGTTTGGTTTATTCGATTTCAACCCCACCTTTCGCCTCTGAATATTTATTGATTAAAGAACATTTATATGACTCCCTACTCACTCGCAGTGACTCTGGGTAGCTTCCAACAATAAAAAAAAATTGCATCTGCAATGCACCAAGTAGTTCATTCACTGTGATACAACACAATACATTTCCTGACAAAGGGCCACAATTGACCATAATAGACATTGCCTGGGGCCACACTCCAAGAAGTGATAGCTGAAGCAGAACAAAAGAACAGAATAACAGAGTTGGAAGGGACCTTGGAGGTCTTCTAGTCCAACCCCCTGCCTAGGCAGGAAACTCTACACCACTTCAGACAAATAGTTATCCAACATCTTTTTTAAAACTTCCAGTGTTGGAGCATTCGCAACTCCTGGAGTCAAGTTGTTCCACTGATTAATTGTTCTGACTGTCAGGAAATTCCTCCTTAGTTCTAAGTTGCTTCTCCCCTTAGTTAGTTTCCACCCATTGTTTCTTTTCCTGCCCTCAGGTGCTTTGGAGAATGGCTTGACTCCCTCTTCTTTGGGGCAGCCCCTGAGATATTGACTTCATTTACCGTTTTAAAATTTCAGTACAATTCATTGTGTTCGGGCCTATATTTGAAAGCTATATCCAATTATATCAAATGCTATAATTTAGTAACCACCTTTAGAAACCTCTGGTGGCCATGCCGAAGGCTTTCAACAGCTCAAGAGCGACCTTGGGCCTCAATTCTGTGCTACAACAATCACAATTCACCAGCGTAGCAACGGTGCCAAGGCGCTAAAATATGATACGACTGCTAAAGGCTGCCAGATCTCGCTACTTACTTTGGCGACTCTGCTTGGAAATCAAATTTGAGGCGAGCAGCTTTCATCTGTCAGGAGGAAGAGAAATAAGTTAAAAGCAGACACAGAGTCCAAAACCCATTTAAAGGGCACTGAGGTATAAAGAGAAACCGGGTACTTCGCCAGTATAGTAAAACATTTTTTAAAAAAACAGTCAAGAACACAACTACAGGTAGTCCTCCATGGGTAACCACAACCAGGCCCAACATTTCTGTCGCTAAGCGAAACAGTTGTGAAATGAGTTTGTGAAGAGAATCACTGCCAGTTAGTAATAAGCTGTCGTTAAGTGAATCTGGCTTCCCCATTGACTTTGCTTGTCAGAAGGTCACAAAAGGGGATCATGTGATCCCTGGGACATTGCAACCGTCATAAGTACGAATCAGTTGCCAAGCATCCAGATTTTGTTCCTGTGACTATGGAGATGCTGCAATGGTCATAAGAGTGAAAAACAGTCGTAAGTTACTGTTTTCAGTGCTTTAATAACTTCAAACGGTCACTAAATGAACTATAAACTTTACATAATTGTAATAATTGTGCATAAACTTTTATTTTTATGTACACTGAGAGCATTTGCACCAAGACAAGTTCCTTGTGTGTCCAACCACACTTGGCCAATAAAGGATTCTATTCTATTCTATTGTAAATCGAGAACTAAGCATGCTGGTAAGGCCTAGAGCAGTGGTGGCTAACCTTTTGGGGCTCCTGTGCCAAAAATTGTGCGCGCGCTTGCATGCTCGCGTTTGTGTGCCAGTACCCAGAAGGCAATGCGCGCCCCTCCACGCCCCCTATGCATACTCACGCAAACCCTACTCACCCACCCCGTCGCCCTCTTACCTGCACGGCGCCCCACAGCTGATTTTTTGCCGGTTTGAGTCCTTTTTTGGCCTCCCAGAGGCTTGAGGAAAGCTTCTGCAGGCTTTGGCAGGCCAAAAACTAGGCCTGTTTCATCACTTCTGGTATTTCCGGAAAAACTGGAAGTGACGAAATGGGCCTAGTTTTTGGCCTGCAAAGTCTGCAGAAGCCTTCCCCAAGCCTCTGGGAGGCTGAAAAAGATGTGCCAGCACAAATGGCGTGCCATAGGTTCACCATCAAGGGGCCTATAGAATACTGGAAGTGGAACAGGTACCTTAAGCAATGGAAAATAGCAATAGCAATAGCCCTTAGACTTATATACCACTTTATAGTGCTTTACATCCCTCTCTGAGCAGTTTACAGAGTCAGCCTCTTTCTCCCAAACAATCTGGGTCCTCATTTTACCCATCTCAGAAGGATAGAAGGCTGAGTCAGCCTTGAGCCTGGTGGGATTTGAACTGCCAAATTGTGGCAGCTGGCTGCAGCAGTAGCTTGCAGTACTGCACTCTAACCACTGCGCCACAGAGGCTCCTCCCAATCTAAGCTCTTTTGTAATGTTTAATTCACGCCCTAATCTCACTTATTCTTGAGAGGCTGACAAACACTCAATGATGCAAGGGAGGTTTTGTGTTTGCCAAATTCCTGCACAAAGTTTTACAATTCCTCTCCAAGACCTAAAGTTACCCTGTCAATCAGGGACGGAGAGGCACACTTGTATTCTGGTAAACTGGCAACGTGTGGAAAGCAAAATATCTGGATGGCAAGTCTCTCATCAATTTACTTTTTCTCTCAGTGAGAGCAGAAAAATTAAAGCAAATGAACCAGTGGTACAAATATGGCTTAGTTATTATTTAGTTCACGATAATAAAACAGGTTAAAAGAGGTTGGAAAATTCGTGGCCCTTCAGATGTCCACCTCAGGTTGTAGAAGTTATCCCCATGTATTTAGAAAAGGGGTCTCCAAATCTGGCCACTTTTAAGACTTGTGGGTTTCATGCTGGCTGGGGAATTCTGGGAGTTGAAGTCCACAAGTCTTAAAGTTGCCAAGTTTGGAGGTGCCTGATTTAGAAGAAGCTGGATTGAGAAAGACTGACAGCCCACAAAACTTCAGTCTGCCTCCTTTTTCTGTGGAAAGTGCATCTCACCTTCTTCTCATCTCTCTTGGGAGGACTATCAAGAAGGATTTCCGAAGAGTCAAGAAAGGGACTTTGCCCAGGGAGTCTCAGAGGATCTGGATGAAGAAAATAAGGGAAAATAAGGTGAATCTTTTGAATTGAAAGGAAAAAGGAGAGCTAACTTTCAACCAATCATATAAAACGAAATTCCAACAAGAGACTTTGCAAGGAACAGCAAATCCACATTATGCTGAGTAGAGATACTCATCTCCAACCAATCCACAATACTTCCCTTAGAGCAAACTACTCTCTTACCCCATTTCTCTTATTTTACACATTCTTTTAATTTGAACACATACACACACAAAACACAGCCACCCAAATGAGCAAGTTTAGATCGGTGGGTAGCTCAGTTCTTTTTTGGGAAGTATGTTCATTGGCCCAGAAAAGAGGGCGGGAACTGGAAGTAAAATGAAATGGAACAGAGCATGTTGGCAGGACCTAAAAGGATTAATTGGGAGCAATTCTACGATTTGTTTTCTGAGAGATGAGTGACTTGAGATTGGCTACAGCTCCCGAAACAGCAACAGAAAGGAAGCGTGTTTGATTGCTCTCCAAAAGCCTACTTGGTTCCCCAGCATCAAAAAAATTATCCATCTACTCAAAATGCTTTTGTGTCACTACACTCAATCTATATTGATCAAGGAGCAAAGGAAAACATTTTAGGAGACCCTTCAGTGTATTTCATCTTTCTTAACAAGAATTATCCACAACACAACAAAATAGCTGACCACCCACGATATTATGGCAAATTTCCAGAGTTGGATGCTTCAGCCCAGGGATTTGCTGACTTAGCTGCAATGTGCATCATATTAGCATTAATATGTGAGTCAAACTGTAATGAGGAGGTGGAGAGGAAAGGACAATCTTCAGCCCAAAAGGGAAAAAAAAGGGCTTATTCTTAGTTTGACGTATTCTTAAGGAAATAATGTTCCATATTTGTATCTCTAAAGAGAGTGCAACTCGTAGAAAAATATATATAGTGCATTATTTTAGAAGGGAGATTAAGAAAGAATATATACTATAAATGTTTTCAGAAGTTTTTTTTTTTAAAAAAACATACACTAAGAAACCTAGCAAGAAAGATTCTAAAGTATTTTTTGTTGTCCACTTACATAGATGGGAATTAAGTGTCGCCGAGTCTCTTTTCTGTCCAGAAGATGTACAACATGAACTATTCCACCAATTTGGACAATACACTTCCTATATGAGATCTGAGAAGATCCATTTTACTTCCAGCCTTTTCTTCCAAATTGGCACTCGGTTACAGAAGGTGGCAAAGCACACTCATTTTCCAGAGAATATAAAGCGTTTCCCCGAAAATAAGACCCAACCGGAAAATAAGCCCTTGTATGATTTTTTCAGGATGCTCGTAATATAAACCCTGCTCCAAAAATAAGTCCCAGTTAAGATCATCAGCCAGATGGATGCATTTGATGCAATATTTCCCTGAAAATAAGCCCTAAAAATTAATATAAGATCTGGTCTTATTTTGGGGGTATAAGTATATTGATCCCCTTGAATTGTTGAATTGACATGCCCACATTGTTCCATATAAACCCTTAGCCATACCGTTCCTGGGTAGAGAATTGCTCCAAGTACTCCTGGTGACACCTGGGCTTCCTTTCTCCATCCTTGGGCTGGCTGGTATGTGGCCCTGGGCTAAACGATTGACACCTGAAGTGGGCGATGGGCTGCCAGGTAAGAAAAGATGGGGACGCAGTGAAAACAAGCTCAACCCAACCAATATAAGCAGTAAAATCAGATCCGCTTATAATGCTTAACTCACTGACACTTGACGTACATACGGCATCTTGGACTCCATCATATCTCTCCACATTTCATATCTGCAATCTGACTAGGACCAACCCCACTTGTACTCCGTACAACGGAGCCGTGGTGGCACAGTGGTTAGAATGTAGTATTGCAAGCTAACTCTGCCCACAGCCAGTTCGATCCTGATAGGAGTCAAGGTTGACTCAGGCTTCCATCCTTCCAAGGTCGGTAAAAAGAGGGCCCAGATTCCTAGGGGGAACATACTGACTGAATAAACTGCTTAGAAAGGGCCGTAAAGTACAATTATAATGCTAATCTTATCCATCTTCAATAAAAGGAAAAACATACCATATAGAAAGGAGGCCTTTGCATCTTGGAGATGGGAATACAGTCAATCAATAATCCATGAACAAGCAGCACCTCTCGGGGATCCTTTCCAATATTGAAAGATTCTACTTTCCTCAACTTCTCCTCAAACTCTCCTCTATTTCTAAGACTAGCTGTGGTCCATCCAAACCTCCTTCTCTTGTCCTTGTAGAATCAAAGCTCAGAAGTTGAGGAGGTTGTATCTCCAGCACAAATAAGTAGCGGACCTCTCTGAAAATCTCACCAGGGGCCTCTAGAGATATCTTAGCAAGACAAGGTCAAGCTGAACAGGAAGTGTTGAGGCAACAAGAAAAACCTGGCAAACAGCAACTATTTGGCTGATGTACAACTTTGGCCCTTCTCAATGTTTTAATGCAGGGTCGTTCCAACCTTGGCAACTTTAAGACTTGTGGACTTCAATTCCCAGAATTGCCTAGCCATCTATGCTGGCTGGGCAATTCTGAGAGTTGAAGTCCACAACTTTTAAAGTTGCCAAGGTGGACAACCCTGTTTTAATGTTTAAAGAGACAGCATCCACTTTCCATGCAAAGTAACCCATATTTTAGCTAGCATTAGACTAACCCAACCCTCAATATTTAAATAACCTTCCCTCCAAGCTACCCCTAAATATATTGAGTTGCTGAAATTGAGAACTTCTTAGCTGCCTCACAATTATTTGGTTTAGCAGGTTTTTTTGGCCATACCTTTAAGTATACTTTTACAGAATAGAGTACGTTTAAAAAAAAACCATGATAGTTATACGATGTGCTAGAAATGTATATGGACTAATAACAATTGTATTAGACAAGTGTGTGTTTGTGTGTGTGTGTGTGTGTATCTATATCTATCTATCTATCTATCTATCTATCTATCTATCTATCTATCTAT